>JACEFZ010003502.1:200000-262500 GCA_014155875.1 Cepaea nemoralis | reverse complement strand
TATGTATCGAGAACCATTTTTTTTTTTTTTTGCGTTTGTTCGTTTGTTCGCTTTGGACTCAAGCGTGGTGCATACGCGAACCACTAGTAATAGTACACTTGACTGATTTTTACGTGTGGATTAGTTTTCCCTATTACCTGTATCCTTCGCCATCAGGTGAAACCACTCCGACTTCTGGGCTAACTGTAATTGACGTCCCAAAGTCAAGGTGGAGAGGTTCACATTTTACTCCAAATGACCGGTGTAGGGGTTGAATCCGTTACCTCGACATCAGCATACCGGAAGTTTAAGAACGAGCGCTTTTATCCATTCCGCCATAATGACCTCACAGAGAACCAGTGATATGTAATAACATCGCACGGCCCTTTGATCTCTTGGGTAGTGGCATCGGTTACTCAGCCCTCTCGTATAAGGGAGTAGAACAGGAGGTGCGGTGTGCAAGCTGCAATTTATCTGTGCCAATCTGGGTAAGGATAAGAGTTCATAAGAGCTATATTGAGCAAATCTTGACGTACAATATATGAAATGTATACTACTTATTAGTAGTAGTAGTAATAGTAGTAGTAGTAGTAGTAGTAGTAGTAGTAGTAGTAGTAGTAGTAGTAGTAGTAGTAGTAGTAGTAGTAGTAGTAGTAGTAGTAGTAGTAGTAGTAGTAGTAGTAGTAGTAGAAGTAGTAGTAGTAGTAGTCGTAGTAGTAGTAGTAGCAGTAGTAGTAGTAGTAGTAGTAGTAGTAGTAGTAGTAGTAGTAGTAGTAGTAGTAGCAGTAATAGTAGTAGTAGCAGCAGTAGTAGTAGTAGCAGTAGTAGTAGTAGTAGTAGTAGTAGTAGTAGTAGTAGTAGTAGTAGTAGTAGTAGTAGTAGTAGTAGTAGTAGTAGTAGTAGAAGTAGTAGTAGTAGTAGTAGTAGTAGTAGTAGTAGTAGTAGTAGTAGTAGTAGTAGTAGTAGTAGTAGCAGCAGCAGCAGCAGAGTGGTGGTGGCGGCGGCGGCGGCGGTGGTGGTGGTGGTAGAAAATATATACTGATGCCAATTATCAGACAAGTGAGGAATTGTGTGAAAGCTGCGGCGATATAGTTTTATAGAAGAACTGTTAGAACACCGTGGACGGATACCCAGAGTAGTGAAGACATCTTGGAAGAAGTTACCTCACACAGAGAACTGGTTACCCGCATCAGAAAAAGACAGCCCACGTTCTTAGGCATCTCATGAGACGGGGAAAGTTCTAGTACAGTGGTTCTCAACCATTTTTGGCCCATGCCCCCCCCTTTACCATATGTTCAGAACGTCATTTCCTCCCTATAAATCCCCCCCCCCCACC
Source organism: Cepaea nemoralis (assembly GCA_014155875.1). Classification (NCBI taxonomy): domain Eukaryota; kingdom Metazoa; phylum Mollusca; class Gastropoda; order Stylommatophora; family Helicidae; genus Cepaea; species Cepaea nemoralis. The sequence goes on along the minus strand of JACEFZ010003502.1, from coordinate 261,185 downwards.
CTTACACAGTATATATAAAAATGGAAGCTACATTTAATAACACAAACTAGAGCAAGTCTAGACATTTACATAATGATTTGCGGGTCTACTTACGTTATAAAATGAACTTCATTAGGGCGAGAAGTACAGAACCGTAAAATATAGAAGGAAAAACAATATCAAGTAACTGGTTCTTGTATTAATGCGATCTTGAAATAATCTTAATTCCCCCCCCCCTCCGAAACCCTAAAATTTCCCCCTGGGGGGGGGGGGGAGGATTCCCCCCCGGTTGAGAACCACTGTTCTAGTATCACGTACCAACGGAAGAGTTTTTTTTTTTTTTTTTAAATTTCTTTTACCCGTTCTCTTTTCCTTCCCAGTTTTTCTAGAACCTCTGTTTTTGAGTGTTTTGCTTTCCGTGAAATACGACATATACTTCTGTAATTCAACATCACCAGGGCCTCTATTTGACCTTTTACTTGCCTGTTCAATGGCCAGGCTTCCGAGTCTCTTTGTTTCTGAGTATTTTCAGTTAAAACGTTAAAACCAATACATTTCCCGAAGCAGGAATCCACTAGGGAAGTTGTTCCCAATCGATGGGGAATTCCCTCCCCTCTTAGGGGGAATTTTAGGGTTTCCAGTGTGGGGGTGGGGGGGGGGGGGGGATTAAGATTATTTCAAGATCGCGTTAATACAAGAACCGATTACATATTATTTTTCCCTCCATACTTTACTGTTCTGTACTTCCGCCCTTCTGAAATTCTTTTTACAACGTATGTAGACCCGCACATCACGTTTTATGTAGACGTCTAGGCTTGTTCTGGTATGTGTTATTAAATTTAACTTCCATTTTTACGTACACTGTGTAGGGGTAGAGGGAATTTATAGGGAGGAAATATGAAAAAAACAAGGGGCGGGGGGGGGGGGGGGGGGGGGGGTTATTACTTTCTGAACATATGGTGAATTGGTTTAATGGGCCAAAAAATTTTGAGAACCACTGCACTATGGATCTCTGTAGTGATCGGCTTACTTTGATCATGAGCCGGAAAGGGAAATAATCTTGTACATTTTCATTACTAAATTTCATTCACTCTGTTTACAACAGGCCTAGAAATAAAGACAGACAGACAGACAGACAGACAGACAGACAGACAGACAGACAGACAGACAGACGGACGGACGGACGGACGGACGGACGGAAGGAAGGAAGGAAGGAAAGAAAGAAAGAAAGAAAGAAAGAAAGAATCCACCAGCTGGACACACCCCTCACCGTTCGATACCCCAGCACTGGATCTGACCCCAGCCAATAAACCCCGCAAGACCTGGGGCAAATTAAATCTACAATGATTACATTTAAGTGAAAATAACACGTCTGGTGCTGTCTTAATGCAGGGACATTATTATCAACTCTCCCAGACTGTTAACCTGGTTGGGGAGTTGCAGAAGACGAGAATTAGCGCCTTTGTGTCAACGAATTCGCGCCTTCGTGTCAATGGTTCTGTTTTTTGTTTCTAGAAAAGTCGACGAAATTCCGGTCAGGCTGTTTGGTTCGATGATTACCGTGATGAGTTTTTAGCATGTTAGAATCATCATGATCTCAATAATCAAAGAAAGAAAGAAAGAAAGAAAGAAAGAAAGAAAGAAAGAAAGAAAGAAAGAAAGAAAGAAAGAAAGACAGATAGACAGGCAAACAGACAGACGTATAGACAGACAGACGGAGTGCGATGGAGAAAGAAAGAAACAAACAAACAAACAAAAAACAAACAAACAAACACGCTATTAGCGTAAGAAAGAAACAAACAAAGAAACAAACAAACAAACAAACACGCTAGTAACATAAGAAAGAAAGAAACAAACAAACAAACTAACAAACAAACACGCTACTAACGTAGGAAAGAAAGAAAGAAAGAAAGAAAGAAAGAAAGAAAGAAAGAAAGAAAGAAATTTAGCACAAAATGAAGAAAGATAGAGTGAAAGAAGAAAGATAGAATGAAGGACGAAGGAAGAAAGGCAAGGAGGAGGAATTTAACCTAAACGAAGAAACAAGGAGGAGGAGGAGGAGGAGACGAAGAAGAAGAAAAGAAGAAGTAGAGGGTATTCTTTAATCTTTACGATATTTATTTAGTCTTTGTCCTCATATTGTTTCCCCGTGTTTCCACGACTGACAAACAATGAGACCATTATTATTGTAGATACTAAACAATACATCGTCTGTAGTACTCATTAACGTAGTTGGGTTCTACGTCAGATATAATCAGAATGATTACAAGCAACAAAAAGAAAAGTACAGATCGGTTACTCAACTCTTTGGTACAGCTTGTTACATTCATTATGATGGAGTGTAAATTGCATTTCCGTCCACATTTTAATTGCCTCTGCAGACATCATTATAATCACACAGCGCTACAGTTGGTGTGAAAATGTGTGAAAGCTGCGTATGTCCTCATTATTATTCAAATATTTCATTTTTTTTTTAATACGTTATTGGCCGTTTTGTGCACGGAAGGGAGACAACACAGAAATTGTTCCATACCGTCGGAGCTCGCAATGTGTGGAGAAGTATGATCGCCCACGCCAGCCGGTAAGGCATTGGCGATATTTTCAGACTCCATCGTAATAGAGAGTGGGTTGAAGTTCCGGAAGACATGACGGACTGGCACAATGTAGTAATAACACTGGGTCGTGAGTGCAGGGAATGGGCAGCGGGCCGCACTGAGTTTGAAGTGCAACAGCTGAATCAGAGTAACACACATCAAGGTGACATAGTCATCTACACAGATGGGTCAGTGGTGAGAAACAGACGTAGTGGCTGGGGTTTTATTGGAAAGATTAATGGACGAGTCTTGAAAAAAGAGAGTCTGGCATATGAGACTACGACCTCCAGTATGAGAATGGATGTGGAGGCAGTAACAGCGGCATTCCGTTGGCTAGAGGAGACAGACTACTGCAACACACACTGCATTCATTACGGGTTTAAAGAGTATGCTTAGTAAGGTGGAGAAAGGAATGTTTCGTGTGGAATGGCTCTCGTCGCTTCAGAGGTCACAGATTGTGAGAATTGTATGGATATTTTGCCCTGGCGATGTAGGGGAGCGGGGGAAAGAACAGGCTGATAGGCTAGCAAGGAATGCACCTCTTGGTGGTAGTTTGCCTATGGACAACGGGGAGGTGGTCGTGCGCTTGTGGGACCAGGTGGAGAAGGTGGAGGAACAGACTGAGAACCCAAATGTGGAAAGAATGAGATTGCGGGGGATCGGTAGGGGTCTGGGAGAATCTCAAAACTGAGAGGGAAGACCAGGAGAACTTTTAATCAGATAGCGGATGGAACGATTAGTGGTATGACTCTTCGCTGGCTATTGAACGAGGGGTTGGAGCACGTATGGGAATGTCTTGATTGCAGTGATGTCGGTTCTTAACTCAACTCAACTCATTCAGACCCGAAATTGAAATTTTCGCGATAAAAAGATTCTTAAAATACATAATAGATATAGCTTCTTTCTTTGATATTGCCGTATGTAAGTATTCCATCTTTGTCCACTGTTTTCATATTAATTTCCATTTATCGTTAACATCTGATGGGAGGTGCCTTGAAGAACTTAGAACAAGAATCGTTATGGCAAAGATATCATTTTGCAAGTTCGAAAACATACTGACCAATAAAAAGATGTTAACTGCAAAGAGAAAAAGAGTGTTGACATGCTTTTACACGCCTCCTACCCCGCCCCCTTCTTTCTATGTGCTCACTGTACCGTAACATCCAGCACCGTTATAAAAATACACCTGAGATTTCCGTAAACATTTACAGATCCGTACGTGAGGTGAGTATACAGTTTTTTTCTCTATAAACAGTTTTTCTATTAAACATTTTCTTCGACTAACATTCTTTTCAATTAACATTTTGTCAATTCTCGTTTCCTCTTCATTGCTTCCATTTTCCCATGCATTTGTTCCTCTCGTCCTGTCATCACCTTCTAATGTAGTCACAGGAGTTCTCCTTGACTGTATGTTGTGTTTGTGAATGTGTTTGTTTGCTGATGAAAGCTAACCGCCGCAACGTTCTGTATGTGTCGTAACTCTGTTATGTAAAGCTGCACTACTTTGTGTCATTATATATTGTTTAAACTTTCACAGCTTTACCGCAGTTCCACCAAATTTTATGCATACATACAACTAGTACTTTTGTTTGGTTGTGAGATGTGAACAATGAACAAAGAAGCTGAAAAACATCTGATGGCAGTGGAAATGTGGTTTCTGAGGAAAATTCACAGTATACCTTGAACAAACAGTAAAATAAATGAGCAAGTCTTACAAGAAGGAAATGAAAACTGTATACTGATAGAGAAATTGGACGTAGGCTGTCAAACTGTTTTAGGCACGTTGTGAAAAGAAATAAATTAGAGAACTTGGCGAGATTAAGGATGGAAAACAAGGGAAAGGCAGAGAAGTAAATATCTGGATGGCTTGGCCACATGGCATGATCATGTAACATGGCGGAACATAACCGCCACGCCTATCGGCATGCAGTCTCTCTCTCTCTCTCTCTCTCTCTCTCTCTCTCTCTCTCTCTCTCTCTCTCTCTCTCTGTGTGTGTGTGTGTGTGTGTGTGTCACTCTCTGTGTGTCTGTGTCTCTCTCCACACATACACACCCCTCCCCCACACACACACACACACACTGAGTGCACCAGAGAAATGTAAAAACAGTAATCGCCCACCATTTGTTTCAATCTTTGAACATACTGTTTACGTCATCATTTTAAACATATCATTAAATTAAATTAAAAAATACCAGCCATGGTACACAACCTGCGGTGATATTGACAGATGCAAAATCCGTAATAGAGGCGCTCCTGTCTGGGAAATTGCCAGTTCTGAGGACACTACTTTCTGAACTTAGCAGTCAGCGTAAGATCACCATACAGTGGATACCATCCCACTGTGGAGTCCCCGGAAACGACAGAGCTGATCGATTGGCTAAGGAAGGAGCAAAAGAAGAACAACCTGATGTGCCTATTACATACCACCAAAAGAAAAGAATGATCAAATCAATCAGAAGGCCACCAAACCTTACTCAAGACGACTACCACGTTATGGACAGACCAGAACAGGTCAATTCTTCTGCGCCTCAGAACAGGACACAATAGATTACGCAACCACATGTTTACAAAATTCAAGATTGGTGACTCAGCCATGTGCACATGTGGTTTCGCGTCGCAGACAGCAGAGCACATACTCCAGGATTGCCCAAAATACAACATATCCAGGCGAACCTTCTGGCCTAGAGAGACAACAGTGGAAGATAAACTCTATGGACCGCTGAATGAACTAAAAAAGACTGTTAGATTCATACAAGAGACAACATTGCAGTTATAAACATATTTCAGGCGAACGAAAGAAGAAGAAGAAGAAACATATCATTGCAATCGTAATGCGTTCCTCAAATGGTGTAATATAACCAGTTTTGATGACGTTATTACAATAATCAACGCACAATCAAAGTATGATTACATTTAAACAGGTGACTGATTACTGTGTATACATTTTTCCGGCGAACTCTGTGTATATATATATATATATATATATATATATATATATATATATATATATATATCATTCAGCAATGACAAGCAGTAATGGAACAAACATGTTGCCGTGGGAAACTGGGTCAGTGAACACAAGACCAGGTGACAGTCTGGTCAGCTTGGAGACCAGGCGCTTGCTGGAGCTGATATTCTTCTGTTTCTGTTGTGGGGTCATCGGCATTGTCGGCTCAGCCGCTAACATCATCAATATCGTCGTATTTCTCAAGCAGGTTTGTAGATGAAGATAAAGATAGCGACAATGAATGTTTTATTAGCTACCAAGTGTCTATAGTTGCAGCTGCCAACTTAATTCATTAATTGATAATTGCCAATGGATGATAAATCGTCTTATTCAAACTTCCCGATATTGCAATGGGTTTATAAATCAAACTATAGATAAAATATCTATACAATAGATTTCCTAAGCAGCCCCCTTTAATTTGATATATAATACAACATGTCTGCTGCTGCATTTACAACTTTTACGCCATAAATATGACACAACCATACTTTCCATTTTCCGCCCTCCATTTGGGATTGCGAGGGGGGGGGGATATGGTGGGGGCGTCAAAATCTACTTTTTGCTTGGCATTGAATCTGTTAAATGTGTTATCTGACTCTTAAAGTTATGTGCACTCGGTCAACAAACGCCTGAAGTCACCGGATGTCGCCCGAAAAGCATTTACTTTTACGTCTAAAACAAACGTTCGGACGAAACGAGAAAGAAGAAGAAGAAGAAGAAGAAGAAGAAGAAGAAGAAGAAGAAGAAGAAGAAGAAGAAGAAGAAGAAGAAGAAGAAGAAGAAGAAGAAGAAGAAGAAGAAGAAGAAGAAGAAGAAGAAGAAGAAAGTTATTTCCATTCCCTTAACCGGATGTTACAATCAACCCCAGTATTTATTCGCTGTTTCAGTGCTTACTTTATATATATATATATATATATATATATATATATATATATATATATATATATATATATATATATATATATATATATATATATATATATATCCCGGGAAGGTTAACCCGGTCAACAAATGCCCGCAGAAGTCGGATGTGTCGGCCTAACGGCGCAAGAACGCAGCTCTACTGTAAACAGGCACGACGCAATCACGTCCGGAAAAAAAAAGACAACTCCGGATGAACGGAGAAGAAGATATATATATATATTTGCGTTCGACCCTTTGAACTCAAACGTAGTCCATACATTAGCTACTACTTCTAGTGCTCTGGGCTGGTTTTTGCGTGTGGATTAGCTTCCCTTACTACCAATGTCCCCCTGCCATCATGTGAACCCACCCCGACTTCAGAGGTAATTGGCTGTTCGTAATTTACTAGTCAATTTTACGTTCACTAGATTGTTAAGGCCGCTACGATGGGTAGCGTTGTGGTGTTCTGTTGTGATAATTTGGTGTGTCCAGTGTGTGCCGCGTGGTTACACACCCGCTTCACACGCGTGATCCGGGACTGTTTCCGGATCCGGGATATGCACTACTGACGAGCTCAAATGAGGGCGAAACTCGAGTATAGTGCGTCCATATTGACGTGGATAGGCCTTAGGTTCATACCAGAATGCGATCGGCGTTGCCAGTAGTGGGTTGTGCTCAATATTTAAGCGCTTAATGGCGCGATTCGTGAGCCCGCTTAAACGCGCTCGAAACACAGCTGCGACCGATTTGGCAGTAGACTGCGTTGCGCTGGGTTTTAACGTGTTGGTATGGGAGCCTATCGTTTAGAAAGCAATGGCAAACTACTGAATATAAACTTGCCAAGACATCAACAACAGCAGTAAAATGCTGGTGTTAACAGCGATCTCCTGTAAATAGAGTATGCTAAACAAATAACATAAAAAGTTTCTTATTGATGTATGGGCAGCCGATATAGCATTGTGAAAGTCAACGCAAAGCTGTCTGCTTCCAAGTCGGCTGCGGCTGGTTGCAGCCTATCGATATGTTCCGACCGGTATGTCGGGGAATTGGGAGAACGCGATCACAATCCACACAGACGCTGAGAGAGAAACATATATTTATTTTCTCCAGACCCGTGTCTTAGCTTCACAAGCCAGTTGTAAATGGGGTTAAAGGGCAAGAGGGTCGACTTCATTGCACCGCGTTTTATTCCATGTGACTCGATCTCTTTCCGCGGGGTGGAATGCCGAAAGCGTCGCACAAAGCACGAACTCCGTAGCTCCAGCGACGACTCCAGGAAGTCTCCAAGAAAATTGCATCAGTGAACCGAACGTCGTTGCCCGGAATCGAACCCACTGAATTCGGAGCGAGAAGCAGAAGGCGTAATCACATCGCCAGAGAGACTGCAAGATTTAAAACAAGGGACGTCTGTAAAGAGATCCGAAATTTGCCTCATACACGGTTTTATTCCGTCATTCTTTTTTCTATCCATCCATTATGTGCCATGTCGATAAGCGTCTTCGGTCATGTTCTGCCATCTCACTCGATCACCAGAGTCATGGATCAGCTCTGTGTTTCTGTCTCTACCATACCATGTGGCCAAGCCATCCAGGTATTTACTTCTCGGTCTTCCCCTTTGTCTGTTCCCTTCGATCTTGCCAGTTGTAGCCAAGTTCTCCAAGTCCTTACTTCTAATAACATGCCCACAAAAATTGTGACTGTCTACGTCTAATGACTCTAATCAGTTTACGATCTTCATTTGTTTCTTGTAGGACTTGTTCACTGGTTTTTCTGTCTGTCCATGGTATTCTTTGCATTTTCCTCAGAAACCACATTTCCACAGCCATCAGATGTTATTCAGCTTGACTGCTCATTGTCCACGCTTCTCATTTATATAGAAGTATAGGTTGTATGTAGCACTTCAACACTCTTTTTCTCGTTTCAATTGATATCTTTTTATTGGTTCAGTATGTTTTTCAAATTACAAAAGGCTACCTTCGCCATGGCAATTCTTATTCTAATCTCTTCAAGGCATCTCCCATCAGATGTTATGACTGTTCCGAGATAGTTGTACCGATTCACTTATTTAAGAATATGCCCATTTACTTGTATATTACATTGTGGTATTTCTTCCTTCCTAGTGACGACCATAATCTGTGTCTTTTTACAATTCAATTCTAACCCTAGTTGTTCACTGTGTGTAACAACCGCATCTACTAAATTTTGCATGTCCTGTTCATTGTCTGCAATCAAGACTGTATCATCTGCGTAAGTAATGTTATTGATGTATCGTCCCCCAATGTTGATTCCTTCCATATCTTCTATATTTCTGAAAATATGTTCACTTTTTTCTATACGTCCATCGTTTGTGTGTGTGTGTGTGTGTGTGTGTGTGTGCGTGTGTGCGCGCGCGCGCGCGTGCGTGTGTGTGTGTGTGGGAGAGGGGAGGGGTTTTTCCTAATCTTTATGATGTGCCATACCGATAAGCGTGGGCGATCATGGTTCGCGATCTGAAACGACATGATCACCAGAGTCGTGGATCAGCTTTGTATTCTTGCATCGATATGCCCTGTGGCTAAGCTATCCAGATTGTTTATGTCCCTGCCTTCCCCTGCTTTTTCCCTTCAACTGTATCAGTTGTCACTAAATTTTCTAATTTATTCCCTCTCATAACGTGCCCAAATATTTGTTGACTAAGTCTAATTTCTGTAATCGGTTTACTGTTTCCATTTGTTTCGTGCAGAACCTCTGTTTGTCCAGGGTATTCTTTGCATTATCTTCAGGAAACACATTTCAACTGGCGTTAGATATTTCCCAGATTGTCTGTTAATTGTCCATGTTTCACTTGCACATAACAGTATCGGTTCTATATACCACTTTAACACTCTTTTTATCAATGCAGTTGACAGCTTTTATCGGTCATTATATTTGCAGTCTTGCAAGAATCTAGCTACGCCGTGGCGATTCTTGTCCTAATCTATACTGGGTACATCCCATCAGATGTTATAACTGTTCCAAGATTTCATTCTGTCCTATGGTTGTTCATTGTATACAATAAGCACATCTACTAGATGCTCCGGATGATGTTCATTATCATCCTGTGTCATGCCGATAAGCGTGGCCTGTTATGTTTCGCCATCTTACAAGATCACCATGTGTACCTGTGCGGGCTGTTGGATTGCCGAGACTCCTGTCTGTTCCACTTTTCACATTGGACAGTGGGGAGCATTTTGTGTGATATTCACTGGCACAGGAACGGAGCATAATGGGGACGACCCGTTGCTGTGAAGTTGGAATCTCGACTAACTAACTAACTAACTAACTAACTAACCAACTAACTAACTAATTAACTAACTAACTAACATTATCACGAGAGTCGTGGATCAGCTTTGTGTTCTTATCTCGACCATACCACTTGGCCAAGCCATCCAAATATTTACTTCTCGTCCTGTCCCTTGTTTTTTTCCCCTCAATATTGCCAGTTGTCACCAAGTTATCTAGTTTATTTCTTATCATAACGTGTCCAAAACATTTTGACTGTCTGCGTCTAATTTCTCTAATCAGTTTACTGTTTCCATTTGTTTCTTGTAGGACTTGATCATTACGTATTCTGTATGTCAATGGTTTCCTCTGTATTGTCCTCAGGAACCACATTTCCACTGCCATTATATGTTTTTAAGCTTGTCTGCTCGGGTCCACATTTCACATCCACACAAAAGTACTGGTTCTATGCAGCACCTCAACACTCTTTTTCTCGTTGCAACTGACATCTTTTTATTGGTCAGTGTGTTTTTCATCTTGCAAAAGGATACCTTTGCCAGTGCGATACTTGTTCTAATCTGTGCAAGGCGCCCCTTTAAGATGTTATAACTGCTAATAATGTTAATCATGTTTCGTAATTTAACAGATCATGTTCGTTGTTTGCAATCAATAATGTATCTCTGCCTATCTAATCTTATTGATGTTATGTCCCCGATGACGTTTCCTCTCATATCCAATTATATCATCTCATATCCTCTAAATTTCTCATATTTACACTTTACATGGAGACATTATGCGCCCCTGTCGCACACCTCTCTGGATAGGATGGCATTGACCTACTTCATTATCAATGTTTATTGTATGTAAACTGTTGAGATGTCGTTTTAGAGACGAATGATAAGAATACCATGGAGGGATAAAAAGCGTAATGACATAATCTTGAAGGAAGCTGACTCACAAATTCAAATGGTTAGTCGCGTCAGAAGAAGACAGACTGCGTTTTAGGAAAGGGAAAGCTGGAATACGGCATGAGAAAGGGAAAGCTGGAATACGGCATGAGAAAGGGAAAGCTTGAATACGTCATGAAAAGGGGGAAACTATAATATGTCATGAATAGGGAAAGCTAGAATACGTCATAAGAAGGGGAAATTTGGAATACGTCATGAGAAGGGGAAAGTGGAATACGACATAAGAAGGGAAAACTGAAATACTGTACGTCTAGAGAAGGGAAAATTGAAATACTGTACGTCAAGAGAATGGGAAGGCTGGACGAGGTATCGTTTAATGCCACCTGATTGTCCTGTAACATGCCATTCCATATTTTTTTTCTTTTAATTCTCATCTTATCATTTTGTATACCACTTGATTTTATCATGTATAATATAACATTACTGTGATGTGTGTGAGAGAGTTAGTGAGTGGGAGAGAGAGAGAGAGAGAGAGAGAGAGAGAGAGAGAGAGAGAGAGAGAGAGAGAGAGAGAGAGAGAGAGAGAGAGAGAGAGAGAGAGAGAGAGAGCAAGAGAGAGAGGGGAGAGAGAAATAAAAAGAGAGATTTGAATTGCATCACTAATTTTTACGCTACATAATGTATATGTACAATTTTTTCTCCACTTCTTGCAATTGCGAGAATTCTCACGACAATCGTCAGTGTCTAAATTGTGTGTAAAGTGTAGGAGTTTGTTCTTATTAGTTTCAGTAATCATGTGAGGCATCATGTATTTGTCTATATGTGAGGATGTATGTATGGGTGTGTATGTGAGGGATATGTGTGTGTGTGTGGGGGGGGGGGGAATGTGTGTGTGCCTATGTAAGAGAGAGAGAGAGAGAGAGAGAGAGAGAGAGAGAGAGAGGAGAGAGAGAGAGAGAGAGAGAGAGAGAGAGAGAGAGAGAGAGAGAAAATTCAGTGCTCGCATGTCCTGTAACATGCCATTCCATATTCTTTGTGTATTTTCATCTTTCACATTATCATTTTGTATGTATGACACTTGATTTTATCATGTATAATATAACATTACTGTAATGTGAGTGAGAGCGCTAGTGAGTGAGGAGAGAGAGAGAGAGAGAGAGAGAGAGAGAGAGAGAGAGAGAGAGAGAGAGAGAGAGAGAGAGAGAGAGAGAGAGAGGAGAGAGTTGAATTGCATCACTAATTTTTAAGTTACAAAATGTATATGTACAATTTTTCTCCATTTTTTTTACAATTTTGCGACAATGCTCACGACAATCGTCACTGTATGTGTGTGTAAAGTGTGGGAGTTTGATCATAATAGTAGGTTGGGGGATCGGGGGATGTGTGTGTGGGTGGGTTCGTGATGTGTGTGGGTGGGCGGGGTGGGTTTGTGTGGGTGGGTGGGGGATTTGTGTGTAGGTGCGTGCGAGATGTATGGGTGTATGGGGAGATGTGTTTGTGAGTGGGGATATGTGTTTGTCTAGGTGGTTGTGGGTGAGTGGGTGGAGGAGGATATGTTGATGGATGATTGATGGTGGGTTATGGGATGGGTGGGGGTATATGTGTGGGTGGGAAGATGTGGGTGTGGGGATATGTGGTGGGTGGGAGATGTGTGCAGGTGGGGGTGGTTGTGGGTTTGGGGATGTGTATGTGGGTGTGGGATGTTTGGGTGGATGGATGGGGAGTGTGTGTGGGTGAGAGATGTGTGGGTGAATGTGTGTGGGGGATGTGTGTGGGTTGGGGGAGGGGTGCGTGATGAGTGTGGGTGATGGATTTGGAGATGTGTGTGTGGGTGGGGGATATGTCTGGCTGGGTGGGGGTGTGTGTGGCTGGATGGAGGATGTATGTGTGGGTAGTGAGGGTGACTGTAGTTGGGGGATGTGTGGATGGGTAGGAGATGTGTGGATAGATGTGTGTGTGGGTGAGGGATGTGTCTTTGGGATGTGTGTGGGTGTGGTATTGTGTGGGAGGGGAGCTGGGTGTGGATAAATGATGTTTGTGTGGGTAAGTGAAGGTGTGGTTGGGTTTGTGGGTGGGTGAATGATGTGTGTGAGGGTGGGGGATGTTTGCTTAGATGGGTGGTTGGGATGTGTGAGTGTGGGTGGGTAGATAGGAGATGTATGTGTTGATGAGTGGGTAAGGGACGTGTGGGTGTTAGTGGTTGAGGGATAAGTACGTGTGTCTAGGGATGTGTGAGGGGATGAATGTATGGGTTGTGTGTGCGTGGATGGGAGGTGTGTGTTTGTGAATGGGGAATGTGTTGGTGGGTGGGGATGTGTGTGAGGGATGTTTGTATGGGTGGGGAGATTGTGCGTGGGTGGGGATGTGTGTGTATATGGGTAAGGGTGTGTGGTTAAGGGATGTGTGGCTGGGAGAATGGGTGGATGGAGGATGTGTGGTTGGGTGGAGGATGTGTGGTTGGGTAGAGGATGTGTGGGTGGGTGATTGTATATGAGTAAGGGTGTGTGGTTAAGGGATGTTTGGTTGGGGGATAGGTGGGTAGAGGATGTGTGGGTGGGTAGAGGATATGTGGGTGGGTGAGTGTGTGCAGGTTAGGAGATGGTGGGGGATGTTTGTAGGTGTGGGCTCGGGATAAGTGAGTGGGCTGGGGGAGATGGGAGATTATGTGGGTGAGTGCGGAATTTGTGTGTGGGTAGGTGCGGAATATGTGAGTTGACGGGGAGATGTGTGTGTGGTTGAGGAATGTGTGTTTGGTTGGGTGGTTGGAGGTGTGTGGGTGGAGGAGGATATTGGGTGAGTGATTGTTGGTGGGAAATGGGACGGGTAAAGGATATGTGAGTGGGTGGGGAGATGTGTATAGGTGGGGGATGTGTGGGTTATTGAATGTATGTGTGCTTGGGGTGTGGGTGGATGGGATGTGTGGTGGATGAGAGGTGTGTGTGGGTGGGGAGATGTGTAGGCATGTGGTGGATGGGTGGGGGAATGTATTGTATGTGTGTGTGGTTGGGTGGGGGAGTTGGAGTGAATGGGGGATGTGTGGGTGGGTGGTGGATGTGTCTTATAACATAGTAATATGCATTGTTTATGTTTACAAAATTCATGTGACAATGTTTTTTTCCTATGCACTGTTCATGAAAGAAAGATGAGTGATTGGAAGGGCCGAATGTAAGACGGGCCTGCGTGCCCAATTTGTTACCCTTTGAAAATAAAGTCTGTTCGTTCGTTCGTTCGTTAGTTCTTCTTCTTCTTCTTCTTCTTCTTCTTCTTCTTCTTCTTCTTCTTCTTCTTCTTCTTCTTCTTCTTCTTCTTCTTCTTCTTCTTCTTCTTCTTCTCCTCCTCCTCCTCCTCCTCCTCCTCCTCCTTCTTCTTCTTCTTCTTCTTCTTCTTCTTCTTCTTCTTCTTCTTCTTCTTCTTCTTCTTCTTCTTGGGGAAATGTGTGTGGGTGGGGGATCAGTGGGTGTGTGGCGGCATGTATGTTCGCCTGGTTCTGTGTGAGTGCGTGGAGGTATGTGTGGGTGGTTGGGGGAGGTTTGGTGGGTGGGGGATGTGTTGGAGGCTGCGGGATATGAGGGTGGATGGGGGAATGTGTCTCACAACATGGCAATATGCACTGTTTATGTTTACAACTTTCATTTGATAATGTGTTTTTTTTCCTCATGTGAATGTATCATGCCTAATATGCATTGTTTATCCTTACAAAATCAATTTGACAATGTTTTTCCCCCTATGTTAATGTAACATGCACATTTGATGAATGAAAGATGAGTTATTGAAAGGGCCGAATGTAAGACGGGCCTGCGTGCCCAATTTGTTACCCTTTTAAAATAAAGTTTGTTCGTTCGTTCGTTCGTTCGTTCATAGATGAGCGCGTTAACCTCTGCATTGACAGCGGCAGGGTTCTGCTCTCTGCACCGTCTGTCGAGTGTGATAATACAGGAGAAAGTGCACTTAAAAGCTGGAGGCACCGGTACCCATTCCTTGCCGGGGTTGATACTGGTAAGACTGCAGACCTGTCTGACGACATCTTCCGCCCGACCCATCCATGATTTGCCCCTCTTTAGCCTGTCACCCTTTTCTCTGAATATAGCGTCATGCAGAGGGTGCTGCTCATCTGCACTTATTTTTAAGTATGCAAGAGCTCTCCAGATCTTGATCCTGTGTACCATTGTCGGGAAGTCAAGGAGGTATCTCATTGCTACACAGCTGGTGTCTCTCGTGCAGCCCAAAATGATGCGGGAAGCAGCCGAGCTGTTCCAAGTCACAAGCAAGTCTGTGTGCTACAATTTTCTCCAGTAACTTGGAAACAGTATTCTGCATCGTAATGATTCTGTAGCCGCTTATCTTGGAATGGTCTTTGTTCGGTTTTGGCAGCGGCAGCAAGTAGCTGTGTAGCCATTCTTCTTTGACCTGACCCCTCTGGATACTGGTGTTGAATTCTCTGGCCAGTTCTTCCATGTCATCATCTGATATCACCAGTAGGTCACAATATCGGATGCCGTCTGGGCCTGGGGCGGTGTTAGGTGATTTCTTGAGCATCGCACGCACTATCTCAGCTGTGATTGTCCATTCTTCGTCTGTCCCGACCCCCTCGCACAACTGAGAGAGTGTCGTTGTGGTCCTCTGTTTGGCGGGCTCGTCTTTCTGGTCAGTCTGTTCTATGTAGCGTGCAAGAAGGGCCTTACCTTTATCCGCATCCGTCTTTTTCCATGCCAGGTCTGTGCCTTGAAAGTCTGGAGTACCCCTACGTTGTGCAGCACCGTTCATACTCTTGTGGAGGCGCCAGAATGTCGTAAGAGATCGCTCGGAGCACACCTTCCTGCAGAACTCGTCCCATTTCTCGGCCTTGGCATGTTTGGCGCAGGATTTGAATAAAGTCGTCGTCCTATCGACCTCAGTCTTCAGGTTCGCCAACTCAACCTGTGGCATGTTAGCCTTTCTGGCCTTTTGCCAGTCTTTGACAGCCTGCCTCTTTCCCAGCCATGCCTTCTCGACCTCTCCATTCCACCATGGTGGCTGCAACCATCTTTCTTGTCTCCTGCGGGAGGAAGTTAGTTTTCTTCTTCTGATCTTGCTTATGGCGTCTTGACCAGTGTTGTCGTACGGGAAGGCATTTGTCTTGTTTCTTTGACTCATGGCCCCGTCTTTCTTGATCAGGATGACACAAGGGTAGTGATCACTATCGTGGTAACCCAGTGTGCCCCACCGGCACCTTGGTGCGATGGTGGGCGACACCAGAGCCAAGTCAATGACGCTGTCAGAGTCACCTGGTCGAGTGGCTATTCTAGTGACCTTCCCATCATTCAGACAGATTAGGGCAGCAGATGCCAGGGCGTCCTCCAGATCTTCTCCCTGTCTATTGGTGATGCAATTCCCCCATTGACTGCCTCTGGCATTGAAGTCCCCACAGTAGATGATATGCCTTTCATCCATATCGAACAAACTCTGCCATTGTCGCACGTCGACCTTCCCATTTCGCGCATAAACGTTGACGATTACAAGCTGCACTGGTGTCATTATTCTTAATGCCTGCACTTGCAGGGCATCACTGTTCCAGGAAGACATATCGATCTCAGACACTAGTATGTTGTCGCGGACCAGAATGGCCTGTCCGAGGTGCCGACTGCTGATATCCCGCGACATTGACTGTTCCGTCGCCGAGCTGTGTTCTTGTAAGACTACAATATCGTTTCCGTACAGTAGTTTTTCAAGAATGGGTCGGCGTTGACTAAATGATGCACAGTTCCAGTATAGTACTCGAACGTGTCCGATGCCCAATCTGTCACATTTTAACCGCCTTCTGCGTGTGCCCGCCCTCTTGCCACGCCGTGTTCTTGTCGGTCGTCTGGTCGTCATGTTAGGCTTAACTATCGCCACCGGGCGCCGATGATACACCGAAGGGAGTCCGGGCGCGCGTGCACGAACTCCGTTGCACGGTCCGAACTCCATTTAAACACGAAAAACACACTTAATCCATACACATTTCGGAAAAAAACACGTTCCATTTTACGGGACGAAAAAATGTCCCGCCATCCTGCTCAAGGGAACTCACTAGCCGCGGAATTCACAATGGCGTGGCAAGTCAACAAGTGTTTCCTTATCCGGTTCTTCAGACCACGTGTCAGTTAGAGAAAGGAAAGTGATACGAACGGTCGCGATAATTTCTGTTATATTCGTGGTCTGTTGCCTACCTAGCACAGCGAACGTGGTGATGATGGTAGTGTTCTCATTAGAATACAGTATCACGGGAATCTACCAGAACACACTGCAAGCAACTTGGTCCCTGTTTATTGTGCTAGAAGCCATTAATAGTTCTGTCGGCATTATCGTTTACTACAAGACGAGTTCTAAGTACAGAGCTGTGTTTAAGCAATTTTTTCCTAAGCGATGTTTATTACAGAGAGAACAAGTATTTGGGATGCTATAGAGGAGTCGGCGTGGCCGAGATGGCGAGAGCTAGGGTGCTATGTTGTTGTTTGTCCATCAAGAATGATGATGACCATTCATTTCATCCAGTGGGGTTGAAGGTGTGGAGCCGTGGGTTTTAAGATGGCTGATAAGGCCTATTTTGGCTCGAAATGTTCTTTGACAATGTGGGCAAAGAATGCTTGACGTCTCTGGAGGAGGATTTCCTGCAGTGGTTTTTCTGTCCTGCCTTTTCTTCACAGCTCTTGCAGTCCTGGTTGCCTCACATATGACTGCACCTTTGCGTAATGATGCACGCCACGAATTTCGGTCTCTGGCTGCAGCCTCCCAGGTGTCATGGGGAATTCCAAAAGCATTCAGTGAAATTTTCAGAGTGTCTTTAAAACGTTTCCTCTGGCCACCTTGGGAGCGTTTACCACAATGCAGTTCGCTGTAAAAAATTCGTTTAGGGAGCCTGTGATCTGGCATGCGAGTCAAGTGACCAGCCCAGCGAATCTGATTCTTCATCAGTAGAGTGTGGATACTGGGCATGGATGCTCTTTCTAGGACTTCAGTGTCTGGAATCTTGTCTTGCCATTTAATCTTCAGTAGCTTCCTTAGGCAGACTGTGTGGAAGTGGTTTAATTTCCTAGCGTGTCGCTGATAAACAGTCCAGGTTTCACAAGCATATAGCAGTGTGGATAATACAACTGCTTTGTAGACTTTTAGCTTTGTTTGCAGGCTTATTCCAGTTCTGTCCCATACATTCTTGTACAGTCTGCCAAAGGCTGCACTGGCCTTGGAGATTCTTGCATTCACTTCGTCATCGATTGTGGCAGCTTGTGACACAGTGCTGCCAAGATAGGTGAATTTGTCCACAACACTTAGTCTATGATCATTCACTTTGATATTCGGCACAGTGTGATTATTCCCTGGAGCTGGCTGGTACATAACTACAGTCTTCTCCAAGTTGATATTGAGCCCAAAGTTGGCACAGGCATGTGAGAAGGCTGAAACATTATGTTGCATGTCCGCCTCTGAGTTGGCGTATAGAGCGCAATCATCAGCAAACAGGAGCTCTCTGACGGTGCCGCTGTTAATTTTGGTTTTAGCTTTCAGCCTTCTGAGATTGAATAACTTTCCATCCATACGGTAGTTGATGTCTATTCCAATGTCGTCGTTCTCGAAGGCATTCATCCATCATGGCTGAAAACATAAGGCTGAACAGTGTTGGTGCCAGGACACATCCTTGCTTCACTCCATTGGTGACAGGAAAGGGTTCAGACAGTTCACCATTTTCCTGTACTCTTGCCTGCATGCCGTCATGAAATAGCCGCACTATTTGGACAAACTTTCGTGGACAGCCATATTTTGCCATAATCTTCCACAGTCCTTCTCTGCTGACTGTATCAAAAGCCTTGGTAAGGTCAATGAAAGTGGAGAACATTTCGCAGTTCTGTTCCTGACATTTCTCTTGCAGCTGCCTTGCAGCGAAAATCATGTCAACAGTTCCACGTTCTTTTCTGAAGCCACATTGACTCTCAGGAAGAAGACCTTGATCGAGATGGGCTGTGAGGCGATTGAGAAGAATTCTGGCGAGTATCTTCCCTGCAATTGAAAGCAAGGAGATGCCTCGGTGGTTGTCACAGGATTGGCGGTTTCCTTTACGTTTGTAAAGGTGGACTATTGACGCGTCCTTAAAATCTTGTGGCATGGTCTCGTTCATCCATATGTTTGTGAAGACTTGGTGAAGCTGCTCTGTTAGGACCGGCCCACCTGCCTTGTATATCTCTGCTGGGATGGAGTCAGGACCAGGTGCCTTGCCGCTGGAGAGTTGCTGGATGGCTTTGTTTATTTCCACTATGGTTGGCAGGTCATCAAGTGTCTCATTGGTGGGAACTTGAGGAAGGCAGTTGATGGTTTCATCATCGAAGAAGGAAGTTGCATTTAAGATTTTGCTGAAATGCTCTGCCCAGCGTTGGAGGATTTCTTTCTTATCGGTGACCAATGTTCCCCCGTCTGCACTGAGGAGGGGAACTATGCCTGGTGATGAAGGACCATAGACCGCTTTCAGTGAGTCGTAGAAGTTTTTCATATCATGTCTGTCAGCAAAGCCCTGAATTTCATCAGCTTTGCTGCTCAGCCAGGAGTCCCGCATGTGCCGAAGTTTCTGCTGCACTACTCTCTGAATGTTCTTGAAAGCATCTTTTTTTTATGTTGACTTTGGGTCATTCAAATGTGCCTTGAGGAGAAGATGTTTCTCGGCCAGCAATTGGTTGATGTCTTCGGAATTTTCATCAAACCAGTCTTTATGCTTTCGGGGGGCTGGACCCAGGATTTCCATAGCAGTGTTGTAAATTGTGTCCTTTAGGGCTCTCCATTCTGTTTCTGTATCCTGTTTAGCTTCAGCATTGGGCTTGAGGCGGTCTTCCAGCATATTTTCAAACGACTGCTGCATTTTCTTGCTGTTTAGGCGGGTGACATTTAGCTTTGTTTGCATTTTCGCCCCTTGAGGACGCCGTGGTGGCCTGATGTGGATGTTCATTTTCGAGACAATGAGACGATGGTCTGTCCAACATTCGGCACCACACATGGATTTTGTCACTCGAACGTCTTGTCTGTCACTCCTCCTGACGATGACATAGTCAATGAGGTGCCAGTGTTTCGAGCGAGGGTGCATCCACGATGTCCTATTTCTCATGGGGAGACGGAAAATTGTGTTCGTAATCAGGAGATCATGTTCGGCACATGTCTGAAGGAGGCGGAGTCCATTGCTGTTACAATTTCCGACTCCATGCTTTCCAATAATGCCACTCCAAGAGGTGGTGTCCGTGCCTACTCTGGCATTGAAATCCCCAAGGAGTATAAGTTTGTCTCCTTTGGGAACAGATGTTAATACATTGTGCAGGTCCTCATAGAACTTGTTCTTGACATCATCTTCAGTTGGTCATAGTTGGTGCGTAGACACTCACAATGGTTGCGTGCTTCCTTCCATTCAGCAGAGGCAACTTCATGGTCATGAGCCTGTCGTTTATAGCCTTTGGAAATCCAGCTAATTTGCCGACCAGGGCCGACTTAATGGCAAATCCCACACCGGATTGGCGTCTTTCCTCGCTTTTCCTTCCACTCCAGAAAAATGTGTAGCCGGCACCAATTTCACAGATTTGGCCTTCTTCTGCAAGTCGTGTCTCGCTCAAGGCTGCAATGTCGATGTTGTACCTGCCCAGCTCTCTCCCAATCAGTGCTGTTCGTCTCTCTGGACCCAACGCGCCGTCTCTGTCAAGTAGGGTGCGAACATTCCAAGTTCCAATTGTTAAGGGAATATGGTTTACTCTTTTAGCTTTGCTTGTTTTATCTTTCTTTGTATGTCGACCGCAGTTAAGGGTACCCACCAACCGCGGCTAGCTGGTTAGGTAGTGATGGAGCAGACAATGTTTAGGGCACCTTTTCTAGCCCCTTCCTCATGCTATGGAGGTGAGCAGTGTGTTCCTATAGAGGGCTGCTCAGTCGCTCAGGGGGCTGCCGAATCCCACTGCTGCTCCGGTCAGTAGAAGACGACCATATGGCCTGAGCCGCCTGTGTGCAGGTCTGCGACTACGGCTGCCAGCGTACCCACGCCTGCCGCTTTGCCGCTCGCCCATCGCCACAGGGCTTGAAGGTGATATGTGACATTGGATGAAGAATGACTTGCGCGATGACTTGGATTGAAGTGAGGAAGAGTTGCGCAATTCGTCGACCTCACTCTCTCGCCTGAGTCCATCTGAGTCCAGTGGCAAGACAAGTCGAGACGATTGGAGACGAATACAGGTGCAGTGGATGACCAGGGCGCTCTACGTGCCTTGCCGTGCTCATTACGTTCCACAACGCTTTGCAGGTAAACGCCGTCTTGCCCGTTGAATCAGGAATGATTTCTTCCGCGCAGTCTGCCGAATCCTGTCTTCACATGCTGGGTAGGCATACCCTAGTTTACCTCTTGGTTTGACACCAAATCGGATACTCATGCCTGGTTTAGCCAGCCTCTCACAGCTGTTGCCCGGGGGGTGGCCGCTGTCGCATGCTGACAGCTACTAGGAGCCACAGGCACGAGCTGGGTGTCAGACTTGGACCAGTGGGGGATGGGTCCTGAAAGGACATGAGAGCCATCCTTACCAAATGTGCTACCAATGCCTGACACCCCGTACCCCCCAATATATTACTTATAGGGTGCTATAAGGGAGTCGGCGTGGCCGAAATGGCGAGAGCTAGGGTGTTATAAAGGAGTCGGCGTGGCCGAGGGGACGAGAGCTAGGGTGCTATAAAGGAGTCGACGTGGCCGAGAGGATGGGAGCTATGGTGCTATAAAAGAATCGGCGTGGCTGAGATTACGGGAGTGCTCTAGTTCTGAAGCTTCCGTTGCGCTGATGGCTTGATTTGCGGGATCAACGCGCCTAAACCGGTCTTTTGGACTTATGTAGGCGTCCGTGTGCAACTAAAAACATCCATTACAGATAACCAAGGGACAAAATTAAAACCGAACCAAGAAACGACTTTATACCAAACCAAATTAAAGCAAGCCAAGAGACGGGATTAAGCCAAACCAAGTGACAAAATTAAACCGAACTGACAAACAAAATTAAACCAAGAGACGAAATTAACACAAACCAAGAGATGAAATTAAACTAAACCAAGAGACGAAATTAAACCAAACCAACAGACGAAGTTAAACTAAACCAAGTAACGAAATTAAACCAAACCAAGAGACGAAATTAAACCACGAGACGAAATTAACACAAACCAAGAAATTAAACTAATACAAACCAAGAGGCGAAATTACACTAAATCTAAGACGAAATTCAACCAAACCAAGAGACGAAATTAAACTAGACAAAGACACGATATTATCACAAACCGAGAGATTAAATCAACACCCGGGAATGTTAACCCGGTAAACAAATGCCCGTAGAAGTCGGATGTGTCGGCCTAACGGCGCAAGAACGCAGCTCTCCTGTAGACAGGCACAACACAATCACGTCCGAAAAAATACACCGGATGAACGCAGAAGAAGAAGAAGAAGAAGAAGAAGAAGAAGAAGAAGAAGAAGAAGAAGAAGAAGAAGAAGAAGAAGAAGAAGAAGAAGAAGAAGAAGAAGAAGAAGAAGAAGAAGAAGAGAAGAAGAAGAAGAAGAAGAAGAAGAAGAAGAAGAAGAAGAAGAAGAAGAAGAAGAAGAAGAAGAAGAAAATCAACCAAAGCAAAAGACGAAATTAGCTAGAAATATTCCCTGGCCCCAAGACTAATACGGAAATACAAAAACCAACACATGGAAATGAAATGGAACTGTCATACATCATTATGGTATACGACAGATGTCACTGACTCACCACGTACGAGTGAGGTTATAACTTTCAGACAATAACTCGAGAGAAATGAGTTCGTTCTGCCAACAGAACTGCGACCATCTTGTAATCTCGGGTCACTGTTTCAATTATCCCCGTGTACACGTCTGCTCGGCACAGTAGCTACGGCCAGTGACCTCCAGCGGTCGGCTCGCACTGGACAATACTGGACTACAGTAATAAGAAATTACTTCGTTCTGTAAATCTGATTTCTGATACAGAAAATTGAATCATAAATTGGTTCATATTTTAAGAGCGTCGTTTGAATTAAGTGTTGGCTGTCTTATTTGTTCATAAAATGATTAGAACTTAGCACAAAACGTTTGTAAGTCACATTTTCATATTCTACTGAGATAAAGAGCAGAATATGACAAGTAAATACTACATTCTGTCAAATTAAGAACGTTTGTTTTTTTGTTTTTTTTTTGCACTAAGTCACTGTCCTTGAAAGTCAGAAAAAGAGTTCTTGCATGTTACATAGAACCAATTTTAACATACGGCTGAGAGTCCTGGGCAAATACACAGGCGAAAAAATCCACGGAAGTCTTGGAGATGTGGTTTTATAGAAGAATGCTGAAAACTAATTTGACAGATTAAAACAGCAATCAGGACAGTTTTAAGGGAAGCTGAGTCGCAAAGCCAACTTATCACAAATATCAGAAAGAGGTAGTCATCGTTTGTTTTTTTTTTTTTTGGTGTGGGGGGGGGGGGGGGGGTGGCATATTATGAGAAAGCTAAAATTGGAACCTGTTGTGGTAACCGGAAAGATTTGCGGAAAGAGAGATATAGGAAGACAGCGTGAGCAGATTCTTGGCAGTCTTGTGTCATAGCACGGAAGGGAGTCAACACAAGACCTGATCTATGACGTCAGAGCCTCGTAATTTGTGGAGAGGCATACTCGCTCTCGCCAGCCGACAAGGCACTGGATGATGATGATGATGATGATGATGGATGATGTGATGATGATGATGATGATGATGATGATGATGATGATGATGATGATGATGATGATGATTTTAATCGCTAAATTAAAGAGCATTTGAAGTGTTCAAGTGTGGTTTTTTTCTGTATGGTTGCAAATGTTGGCCAGAAGGTCAGCAAGGGCGAGTGGGTAAGATCGCTCGCTCTTAAACTTCCATTGTGGTGACGGCTGACACGGTAGCGGGTTCACCGATTAGTTGAATTAAAATATTGACTTCTCGTCCTTGATTTGGGAACGTAAGCTACAAGTACCTCAGAAGTCAGAGAGGGTTGGCCTGGTGGCGAGGGACATTGGTAATAGGGAAAGCTAATCCACACGCAAACATCAGTCCAGTGCACTAGAAGTAGTAGCTTGAGTTCAAAGCGAGTAAACACAAACAAACGGGGGAGGGGGGCTGAGTGGTCTCGAGTATGGTGTCCGCCTCGAGTGCTGGAGGTCCCGGGTTCAGCACCGGCGAGGGCCGGGATTTTTTCACGTGGACTTCTAGTAATAAAATCCCCCCTGGTCTCTGGATAGTGAGATCGGGCGCCCGTGTGTATTGTTGCGCACGTACAAAATCCCTTGGCAGTTGAAAATCGAAAAAGAGTAGCCTGACAGCGCTGCCCGGGCAAAATTTCGAGTTAAAAATCTACCCAAAGTATTTCAGAATCCTCGCCGGTGCTACGGGGTTCGTGCTATGAGCAGACTGCCTCCAGACTCAGGTTTGAGTTAGGAGAAGAACGGAGCACTTATGGGTTACACCCGTGTGCCGTGATGTTGATCCAACGACTAAACTAAACTGAACACAAACAACCAAAATGTTGGACCCTGAGTTAGTTAGTTGCTAGTTAGTTTAGTTTAGTTAGTTAGTTAGTTCACTATTAGTTAGTTAGTTGGTTAGTTAGTTCGTTGGTTACCGTTAGTTAGCTAGCTAGCTAGCTAGCTAGTTAGCTAGTTATTTAGTTAGTTAGTTAGGTTTGTTACGTTCTTTAGTTAGTTTAGTTAGTTGTAGTTATTAGTATTAGTTAGTTAGTTAGTTAGTTAGTTAGTTAGTTAGTCGCCAGATCATCCTAATTGCACATCGAACCATTCAGTCCATAAGTGCTCGGATCCCCTCCTCAGAAAATCCCGCAGCGTGTAGCGGCTAACGACACCAGTTCTGTGTTGGTTTATCAGTCTTCTTTGGCTTCCTGCGTAGTGCTCTTGTTTGGCCATCCCTCTTTTAATTTGCTGCTCCCGCAGTCTGGCCATGGTTGTAGATTCACAGTTATCACTTGGTTCTCGCAAAAGTCTTGCTCCTCGTAGAGCATTCAGAATGTCAACCTGGTCCATGGCGCGTCTGGCCTCCACAGTAGCGTTACCTGCGAGCTTGTCAGCCCGCTCATTCCCTTGTACTCCCGCATGCCCTGGCACGAAGATGAAACTAATCTTTGCCAGCCGAGACCGCTCCAGAGACAGCAACCATTCTCTTCGGACCCCCCCCCCCCCGCAATCTCTATCCTCTTTGAGCATGTTCATTGAGTCTCTAAGGAAACATGCCCTAGTGAATGTCTGTGTCTCGAGCCATGTTATTGCTTTACTTACTGCCATGACTTCCATAGTCAGGCTGCTTGTGGTCTCAGAAAAAACATCAGAGTCCTTCTTCACAATTCTCCCTCCGGCCTGAGCCGTAAAGACCCATGAGCTTCTCACATGTCGGACGACCGACCCATCTGTGTAAATGACAGCATCACCGTCTAGCGAATTCTCGAAAATCAACGCCTGTACTTCCGCCTCCACAGCTGCCGGGTTTTCTTGTGTGCATTTTCTGTCTAGTTGGATGCAAACTGAAAAGGATGTGCAGAAATCTGTTGGCACTTGTACTCACTCCTCGCCAGGTTCTAAGTCCTCAGGTTGAAGAATGTCTTCGGCTTGACTCATCCACGACCGTCCTCTTTTTAACCTGCTGCTCTTCACCTTCATAATTTCACTATGCAGTGGATGTTGTGTGTTTGCGTTAACTCTGAGGTAGGCGCGAGCTCTGCAGACTTGTATTATGTCTTCAATGGTTGGAAAATCAAGAAGGTAGCGCATCGCCCTGGATGCTGTATCTCTTGTACATCCAAGAATAATGCGCATAGCTTCATTCTGTATCCTTTCCATCCTTTCTATCTGCTTACGGCTGAGAGTCAGGATTGCCATTGCATACTCCAAAACAGACATGACCAGCCCTTCGTATAGAAGACATAGATGGCGCTGCTCACAGTTTGCTGCCGCCATCACCCGCATCGCAGCCAAACCCCGCTTGGCCTTTGTTATCACCTGGTCTATGTGCTCATTATAAGCAAGGCTTGCGATCAAAACCGTATCCCCAGGTAATTCATTGCCTGCGTTCTTTCCACCGTCTCTGAACACAGATTTACAGTTGGTGTTGGAGTGTTGACAATATGATTATTCAACGAGAACCAAGTCACTGTTGCCTTTGTTGGGTTGACCACTGCCCCAGCCTCAACACACCAAGTACTTATGCGATTGAGTTCGGTTTGTAGTTCCACAGCAACCTGATCTCTATCCTTACCCTTATCCTTACCCTGGACCTTCAGTGTTGAAATGATGGGGACATTTAAGACAGCGGAGATCTGCGTTGTGAATGGAATGCTCGGGAATATCCTGGAATGGAGGAAACAAATTCTAAGGCAGTTAGAAGTGCAGACATTACTAAATTTAAAAAAAAAAATAGTTGCAAATTCTTTCACAGGACGTCGCAGTCAAGCCCAGCATTGTTAGCAGTTTGTGATTTCTTGGCACATTTTCGTTCACTAGATTGGCATTGCTTTCTAACCAAAAGGAACTCCGTGGAAAGAGGAACACAGACTATCACTACAAATCTAGACAAAAGCGAAAAATATATTCGACAAGGAAGAACATAATAGTGTACAACGCAGAACGGCCAATCTCGGTTT
This sequence comes from Cepaea nemoralis, assembly GCA_014155875.1. Classification (NCBI taxonomy): domain Eukaryota; kingdom Metazoa; phylum Mollusca; class Gastropoda; order Stylommatophora; family Helicidae; genus Cepaea; species Cepaea nemoralis. The sequence goes on along the minus strand of JACEFZ010003502.1, from coordinate 234,876 downwards.
CCTTGGTGACGAATACCCACAGGACCTCTGTATCTGAGTATACACAGATGGGTCAGCACAAGATGCTGTTCGAAATAAAGAAGCGAGTGTGTACATCAATCAATCATGTGCCATGCCGGAAAGCGTGGGCGGTCATGACTCGCCATTTCACTCGATCACCAGTGTCGTGGATCAGCTCAGTGTTCCTGTCTCGTCCAAGCCATGTGGCCAAGCCATCCAGGTATTTTCCTCTCTGTCTTCCTCTTGGTCTGTTCCCTTCGATCTTACCAGTTGTCACTAAGTACTCCAATCCATTTCTTCTCATTACATGTCCAAAATATTTTGACTGTCTACGTTTAATTTCTCTAATCATTTTACGATGTTCATTTGTCTCCTGTAGTACTTGGTCATTGGTTTTTCTGTCTGTCCATGGTATTCTTTGCATTTTCCTCAGAAACCCCATTTCCACAGCCACCATTTTTTTAGCTTGTCTGCTCATTGTCCACGCTTAGGCCTACGTCCATTACAAAAGTACAGGTTCTATGTAGCATCTCAACACTCTTTTTCTCGTTGCAAATGACATCTTTTTATTGGTCAGTATGTTTTCCATCTTGCAAAAGGCTACCTTCGCTATGGTTGATTCTTGTTCTAATCTCTTCAAGGCATCTCCCATCAGATTCGATGTAATTGTACTGATTCACTTGTTTAAGAATATTCCCATTTACTTGTATATTACACTGTGGCATTCCCTTCTTCCTAGTGATGACCATAATCTGTGTCTTCTTACAATGTAATTCTAATCATAGTTGTTCACTGTGTGCAACAACAGCATCACTAAATGTTGCAGATCCTGCTCATTGTCTGCAATCAATACTGTTTCATCCACATATCTATTGTTATTATGTTACATCCCCCAATGGTGATTCCTCTCATATCTTCTAAATTTATGAAAATATTTTCACTCTATATCGAAAAAAGATCTGGAGACATTACACATCCGTGTCTCACACCTCTCTTAATAGGTTGATACTGACCTACTTCATTGTCAAATTTTATGGCAACTTGTTGTTTCCAATATATGTGTTTTACAAGTCCCATCAATTTGTAGATCTGCAAGCATCTTCATCATGTTGACATGTCTTACTTTATTGAAAGCCTTTGTGTAGTCAATAAAGCAAAGATGTAGGTCTTTGTTTACTTCTGCAGGACGTTCAATTAATGTTCTAACTATACAGGTAACATTTTAAATAACGAAGACACAAACAATAGATTGCACAATTTATTGCCTGGCATATTTCGCTGTATCTCGTCAGATTGATACTACAGAGGTGAGTTGAGTTGACTAAAGAAATGACATCAAAACACTCTGAGCTTTTACCATACGTGCTCCGTCCTCATCTTCACCAGCCAGTGAATAGTCCCAATACTTATGGTAACAGTAACAGTAAGATTATGTGTCTGTCTGGCTTTTCCTCTGAGTTCTGAGTGTCAGCCAGATCCTCTGGTCACTCCCTGCAGCATCAGTCTCACCAGACCGTGATGGTCTATCTGTTCTCCTGCACTATGTGCATACTACAGAAAAGCATTTAACATATAATGAAGTTAGTTAGTTAGTTGGATACCCTTTACAGATTGTTGCAGTCAACACCAAAATATTTTGGCTGTTCATGACTTCTTGGCAAGTTTACGTTCAGTAGTTTGCCGTTGCTTTCTGAACGACCGGCACTCATACCATTTTATAAAAACCAACCCAAGGCTGTGTGCTGCTAAATCACCAGCAGCTGTGTTTCGAACGTGGTATGCAGGGTTACGAACTGCGCCTGTAACTTCTTCACCACAGTGAATTCTTTCACCTAAAATACACAAAACCCATTGTCATATATTTCACTGTCATCACGGTAGCTTTAAAGAGACTATCATGTCTTTCTGCTTACACAATGTGGTTTACCCATTTAATATTTGTTGAACATTTTTCTGCGCAAAACACCTGAAATAACACAGAGAAATATGCCAGGCAATAAACTGTGCAACCTAATACCTGTGTCTTCATTACTCAAATTCACAATATAAATATTTTTGAATCACAACACCAGGATATTTTTAATAGCAAATGTTTTTGGATTGTAAAAATGCACAAATGTAAAATCCTCATCATGATCTTCTTCTGCCCTTTAACCCCAATGAGGCATGGGCTTTCAGCCAGCCCACTCCAAGCCCCCCTATCGTTTGCTAGTTTATGCAGCTCTATAATTTGTTCATCTGTCTAATTCTCTTCTACTAAAATATCCTCCGTTTCTCTCGGGTGGTTGGTGACTTCTTTGTTTCCTTGTGTTTAAGTTTGTTCATGGAGGGCTGGATTTGCTGCAAAAGTTGTCTACAGGATGGAGGCGCCAGCCCTCAAGCCCAACCCTCCTTAGTTGCCTATTGTGACATGTATGATAGTTTACAATGTTACTATTCTTATCTTATTTTAACTCAACCCTCCTTAGTTGCCTATTGTGACAGGTATAGCAGTTAATATTTGTACTATTCTTATCTTGCCTTAACCCAACCCTCCTTAGTTGCCTATTGTGACAGGTATAGCAGTTAATATTTGTACTATTCTTATCTTGCCTTAACCCAAACCTCCTTAGTTGCCTATAGTGACATGTATGCCAGTTTACAGTATTACTATTCTTATTTTGTCTTAAACCAACCCGCCTTAGTTGCCTATTGCGACATGCATGGCAGGTTACAGTGTTACTATTCTTTGCATCTCTTCTGGGCTCCGGTAACACACAGGCGCAAAATGCAATATGGTATCATCAGCATCATCAAGTAGGCATTAATGGCGTAGGCATTAATGTTTCTCCACAGATCTCTTGTTCAATCAATCAATCATGTGCCATGCCGGAAAGCGTGGGCGGTCATGACTCGCCATTTCACTCGATCACCAGTGTCGTGGATCAGCTCATTGTTCCTGTCTCGTCCATGCCATGTGGCCAAGCCATCCAGGTATTTTCCTCTCGGTCTTCCTCTTGGTCTGTTCCCCTCGATCTTGCCAGTTGTCACTAAGTTCTCCAATCCATTTCTTCTCATAACATGTCCAAAAAATTTTGACTGTCTACGTCTAATTTCTCTAATCAGTTTACGATGTTCATTTGTCTCCTGTAGTACTTGGTCATTGGTTTTTCTGTCTGTCCATGGTATTCTTTGCATTTTCCTCAGAAACCACATTTCTGCAGCCATCAGATGCTTTTCAGCTTGACTGCTCATTGTCCAAGTTTCACATCCATACAAAAGAACAGGCTCTATGTATCCCCTCAACACTCTTTTTCTCGTTTCAATTGACATCTTCTTATTGGTCAGAATGTTTTTCATCTTGCTAAAGGCTACTTTCGCCATGGCGATTCTTGTTCTAATCTCTTCAAGGCATCTCCCATCAGATGTTATAACTGTTCCAAGATAATTGTACCGATTCACTTGTTGAAGAATATTTCCATTTACTTGTATATTACATTGTGGCACTTCTTCCTTCCTACTGACGACCATAACCTGAGTCTTTTTACAATTTAATTCTAACCCCAGTTGCTCACTGTGTACAACAACCGCATCTACTAATTGTTGCAGGTCCTGCTCATTGTCTGCAATTAATACTGTATCATCTGCATATCTAATGTTATTGATGTTTCGTCCTCCAATGCTGATTCCATTTATATCCTCTACATTTCTGAAAATATTTTCACTGTACAGGGAAAAAAGATCTGGAGACATCACACATCCCTGCCTAACACCTCTCTTAATTGGCTGATACTGTCCCACTTCATTATCAATCCTTATTGCAGCTTGTTGTTTCCAATATATGTTTTTTATAAGTCTAATGTCTTTCCCATCAATTTGTAGATCTGCAAGCATATCCACCATGCTGACATGTCTAACGCTATCAAAAGCCTTTGATCTCTTGTTCACTGCCTCTAAAATATGATTAATCATTAATTCTTGGGAAGATAATGTGGTGGTTTACCCTGGGCTTCCAGATCCACAGCTATTTCCGACTGTCAGGACAAGTGAGTGCTCTGCTCTGCTCAGCTGCAGAGTTGTCCACTTATCCAGATGGATACTCAGTCACCAGGGCTGCGTTAGCCACACCGTGGTATGTTTCCCATCCTCTACCACTGGGAGGCACAGTTGAGATTTTCCTTTCCAAAAGTTATGGTACTCTCCAGTACTACTCCAGTAATATGGTATATTAAGATAACATTTTTCTAAAAAATCATAAATGTAAATTCTTAGATCTTTGTGTTCCAGATAAGTGTGCCCTTAAATTAATAAATGCTGGAGTCTGTAAAAGTTAAAATAATAAGTGTCTAGGGCAGCAGTAGTGAAAGTATCAATTCGGGAAAGAACAGGTAAAGGTAATAAATAGGGTCAAGTGGACTAAAATAACAGCAGATGAGGTCATAGTGTGAAAATGCAGTGATTGGGACAATGTGAGTTAATGTAACTACTGACTGGAACACACAGAGTTAAATAACATTACAAACATAGCTAAATAGTTTACTATGGTTTCGCTTAATGGTGGAAGTTAGTACGATTCATCATTACTTCATTTCTGGCATATTATTTCTCTGAATATGGAACAATTATTGTAATATCAAATACTGAAATATGAGGGAGTCTACGTGGTGAAGTAGTTTACGCCGCCTGCCACATGCTCCGAAGGCTGTAGGTTTGATTCTGGCCTACGTCATTTGGTTCACGAGTGAAATTTTCTCAGAGATTCCCGGGGGTCATCGCTGGAGCTACGAAGTTCATGCTTTGTGTAACACTTTCGGCAGGCCGGTCTGTGGATATAGACCAAGCCATGTGAATAAACACCCAGAGCAATGAAGTTAATTATCTTGCCTTTTAAACCCCCATTTGTTTTTCTCGCTCGCTCACTTTGAACTCAAGCGTAGTCTAGATACATGCGACTACTTCTAGTGCACTGGGCTGATTTTTGCATGTGAATTAGCTTTTCCTATTACCAGTGTCCCTCACCACCAGGTGAACCCACTCAGACTTCAGAGGTACTTGTAATTTACATCCCCAAGTCAAGGATCAGAAGTCAACATTTTAGTCCAACTGACTGGTGTAGGGTTTGAACCCGCTATCTCAGCATCAGGACACTGGGTGTTTATGAATGAGCCTTCTTATCCATTTGGCCATGCCGACCTCCTTAATACTGAAACATGAACACAATAAATTGAATGTAAAGGGGACAAATAACTGTTTCCCCACACGAATAAATAAATAGACACATTAAATTGTAAAAAGACACATAATGAAGGATGTAGGCAACGACAGAAAGATTACAACATAATACTAATTAATTCAGTTCTACAATATCACATATTTATTAATTTATTAATTTAGATAATTAATTTCTAAAATATATATTTCATACTGCGCCATTTGTTTGTTATATTCTACAGTATAATATCTTCTTTCATACTATTAGTTTACTTCCAAAATATCACATATTTCATATTGCACCATTAGTTAATTAATTTCTAAAATATATATTTCATATTGCACCATTTGTTTTTTAAATTCTAAAATATCATATCTTATTTTATACCCTTCGTTTACTTCCACAATATCACATATTTCATGTTGCATCATTAGTTATTAAACTTAAAAATATAAATAATTTCATAATATCATCTATTTCTTATAATTTAAAAATTTGATTTCTTTAACACTGACTATAATCGAGGGGGCTTCAAATGAAAACCTTAACTATATTTTAAACAATATATTCTGAAAAAGTAAAGAATAAATGTAACATTTTTTTATGTAGCCATCACTGTGTTCAGTACAAGTCCTCCTGCACCAATAAAATGGTTGGATTCCTGTAGAAAAAATTATCTTGGTCACTACTCAGTGTGCCCAACCCAGTTGTGAAGTTTGTCACAGAAGTCACGCCATTTTGAAACTTCCTTCTCTACTCATGCACTTGCTGGACTGACAGGCATGCATCACCATACTGGATCCTTTATTTGCTGATGAATTTCTGTTGGTTTCAACCCTTCACTGATCACAGAACAGATAACAGAACACTGCTTTCTCTTGGATACATGTAAAAAGTGGGGTGGCAACCTTAAAACTGTCCTTATGATGTCACCATGTTCATCTGCACAGTGATGTCATGTGCTTAAACCTCCTGACATCCTTAACAACAATTTTGACAGGTTACAAGACAATGGCATGGTTATTGTAATTTTTATAAAACTTTTAAGGGTGACTGCAAGGTCCTGTAAAGGATATGCAACTAACTTTAAGGAAGCATTAATTTAATCACACATCAGCTGTATCCAGTTACAGCAACATTTCACAACTGGAAAGTGCTAGAAGTGGCAGAAATCTCCATTATGTCAGAAGCCGAGCCTTTCCTTCCATTAAAGGAATTCTTCCCATAGCTATCTGAGGCAAGTCCGGAATCGGAGTTACCATCGACAGCAATCAGACTGGGTGTGGTCAGGTTCTGAGATGATGCAGATTTTATGGCATTGTGTGTGATCACCTGAGTGATCATTGGTAGCAGATTGTGGCCAAGATGGCTTCCTGGCATGGCTGTCAGAAATGTGTGGGTCAAGAAAGATCACTCTGTTGGTTGATGTTGGTTTGGTATTGACAGTCGTGCTTGCAGCTGTGTTTGATGTTACATTTCGCTGGCGAGTTTTTTCTTGAAGCTTCTGGTTTAACTCTCGAATACGATCTTCCATCTGTGAAGGTAAATTGTGAATGGAACTAATTTACATGCTATGGTTGTACTTCTCATGTTTATTTAAAGCAGACTAAAGACACGATATTTTTTTTTTTTGCGTTTGCTCGATTTGAACTTCAAATGTAGTCCATACATGTGCTACCACTTCTAGTGAAATGGACTGATGTTTGCGTGTGGATTAGCTTTACCCTTATTTTTTCTAAAACTTAAAAACACTTATATTTATCATATTTTTGGGGGGCCAGCATGGCCAAATGGATAAGAGCTCATGCTCTTAAACTTCCCGTGCACTAATGCTGAGGTAGTGGGTTCAACCCCTACACCAGTCATTTGGTCTAAAATGTTGACTTCTCGGCCTTGACTTGGGAAGTAAATTACAAGTACCTTCAGAAGTCGGAGTGGGTTGCTCTGATAGCGATGGACACTGGTAATAGGGAAAGCTAATCCACATGCAAAACATCTATCCAGTATACTAGAAGTGGTAACATGAGTATGGACTGCTCTTAAGTTCAAAGCAAGTGAATGAAAAACAAATAAATCAATTACTACATAACAAAAATAAATCAATTACTACAAAACAGAAATAAATCAATTACTACAAAACAAACATAAATCAATTACTAATAAACAAAAATAAATCAATTACTAAAAAAAAAACAAAAAAAAAATTAATCAATTACTACACAAAATAAATTAATTAGTACAAAAATAAATCAATTACTACAAAACAAAACTAAATCAACTACCAAAAACCACAATTAATCAATTACTAAAAAGACCAAAAATAAATTGACTACTAAAAAAAATTAATCAATTACTAACAAACAAACAAAAATCAAGTACTAACAAAAACAAAAATTAATCAATTATTAAAAAACAACAATAAATCAATTACTAAAAAAGAAAATAAATTAATTACTAACAAACAAAAATAAATCAATTACCAAAATCCTATACACATTAATTTGCTGATGTCGTATACAGAATAGGACTAAATTGGTATCACAGAATCACTCATGTGGAACTTAGGGAGAGAACTAAACAGAATCCAAAGGATCAAGAGGAGAGTCAAAGATGCTGGTACTGGACAGGACATACTTTGAGAACACCTGCTAATTGTATAAGTAGAAAGTTCTTTCTCTGGAACCATCTGTGCACTCTAAAGTAAAGGGAAACCCAAAAACAAAGAAGAAAACTAAAGACAGAGATGGATAATATGAGGAGGACACTGCAGGAGCTGTAGATAAAACAACAAAAGATATGATGGCTTGGCATGAGTTGTTTGGTTAGACCTATGTTCGAGGGGGCTTCAAATCAAAACCTTAAAAATGTGGTAGAAATTACAATAACCATGCCATTGTCTTGTAACCTCTCAATATTGTTAAGAATATCAAACATGTTGAGCAAGTGACATCAAAGTACAGATGAACACAGTATCATCATCAGTTTAAAGATGACCACCCCACTTCTGACATGCACCAAAGAGGAGCAGTGTTCTGTTATCCACTTTTTTTTATAAATGAAGGGGTGAAACCTATAGAAATTAATTGGTGATCGAAGGTCCAGTATGGTGATGCATGCCTGTCAGTCCAGCAAGTATACGAGTGGAGTAGAACTTTTCAAAATGATGAAACTTCTGTGACACCTGTTCACAACCGGGTCAGGCACACCAAGTAGCGACCCCAGAGTTGATTTTTCTACAGTAATCCAAGCACTTTATTGGCGCTGGAGGAGTGGCATTGAACGCAGTGGTGACTACATAATAAAATTATACATTTGTTCTTTACTTTTTCAGAATATATTCCCAAACAAAAAACATTTAAGGCTTTCATCTGAAGCCCCAGTGTGTAACTTGAAAGTTGTTTCTCTGGAACCGACTGAAGACTCTAAATAAAGGGAAACCCAAAAACACATGCAGAAGAAAATTAGAGATACAGATGAATAATATGAGGAGGATACAGAGGGAGCTGTAGGAGACAGCAAAACTTAAGATGGCTTGGGATGAGTTGGTTGGTCGAGTTTGTACCAATAAGGGATGAAAGGAAAAAGAAGAAGAAGGAAAAAGTTTTGCTTTTTGCCAACCTCAGCAATCTGTTTCTTTAGTTGTTCATTTTCTCCAAGCATCTTTTGATGTCTTTCTTCCTCCTCCCTGCTAACCAGAGAGTCGGTTAAACTCTTAACCTCACTGCCATCGCTTGGAGGGTTCTGAATGACCTCCTTGACCTGGGAGGAAACCAAGAAGCAGAATATAGACAAAGCAAATGTCAAGGTCATAAAGACATAGTAACTGTCAAGATCATAAATACAAGGTAACTGTCAAGGTCATAAAGACAAGGTAACTGTCAAGGTCATAAAGACAAGGTAGCTGTCAAGGTCATAAAGACATGGTAGCTGTCAAGTTCAAAAGACAAGACAACTGTCAAGTTCAAAAGACAGGATAACTGTCAAGGTCAAAAGCCAAGACAACTGTCAAGGTAGGCTGACATTTGCTAATTCAGCTTAAATGACACTAAGTAACCTTTCCAACAGTAACCATGTTCAGATCAATTTGAAACCGTGACATATCTGCACAACATGTCAACACAGGCTTCAATCACAGCTTCATTCGACATAAGGAGCAATCATGATGTTTTCTTCTTCTTATTCGTTCATCCGGAGTTTTTTTTTCGGATGTGATTGCGTTGTGCCTGTTTACAGCAGAGCTGCGTTCTTGCGCCGTTAGGCCGACACATCCGACTTCTGCGGGCATTTGTTGACCGGGTTAACCTTCCCGGATGATGTTTTCTAATGTCCCTCTCCTCATTATGTAACCAAAGAAAGCTGTTTTATCTTTATCTTATAATGTAGTTTTAAAAACTTTTTATATACTGTAGGTGCAAAATGCATTTTATGCCACAGTTTTAGTTAGTAAGTCTCAGTTCCAATTTCACAGCAACGGGTCGTCCCCATTATGCTACGTTCCTGTGCCAGTGAATATCACACAAAACGCTCCCCACTGCCCAATGTGAAAAGTAGAAAAGACAGGAGTCTCAACAAACAACAGCCAGCACAGATACACTGTGCATAATGCCGCCACCAGAATGTCATCACACCAGTCCCCCACAAAACACCCTGTTCATCTCTGATGGAATCGGCAGTCATTTTCCTATCTGAATGTTTCCTAGATGTTCACCCACACAGTCCACGAAAATACAGTTCATTGCTGATGGCAGTGGCAGTCAACCAGATGCCCAGCAGCCACACATTTCTGCATATGGCAAAAATCTGTCAACTCTGGGACATAGCCACCTGCCATCACTCCGAACATGCAGTCACGTTCCAAAAACCCTCAGGCAGATTCAAAAGCATTTCACACGAAACTCACAACTCACAGCGTCGCGCCACGCACTCACTCAGTAGCAGGGCGACGGAACCATCAAGCCTCCTTAGTCGCCTCTTACGACATGCTTTGTAGGCTACAGTGTTGCTATTCTTTGCTTCCCTTATGGGCCCCGGCAACACACAGTTTTGTACAGACCAATCGGTACTCGATGAGTCATGTGGTCAGTGCTACATTGGCCACTTTTATTTTCTTCCTACACATTTCCTGGTACCACTTGTAGGCTGAGTTAGTCTGGAAAGCCAGGTTAATTTTTAAAATCTGACTGAATGTAGAATTGAGCTTATGACCATGGTAACGGTAGGGGAGCATGTAGCCACTACTCTACCACAACTCTCTCTCTCTTTTTCTTATAGCTGTATATATATATATTTTTGTGTGCGTGTGCTCCCTCACATTGAACTCAAGCGTAGTCCATAGACACTACTTCTAGTAGTACTGGACTGAATTTTTCCTGTGGATTAGCTTTCAATATTACCAGTTTCCTTCGCCATCAGGTGAACCCACTCCAACTTCAGAGGTACTTGTAATTTACATCCCCAAGTCAAGGACAAAAAAAGTCAACATTTTATTCCAATTGTCCGGTGTAGGGGTTAAATCCCTTACCTCGACATCGGCACACCAATTGTTTGAGCATCTGCATTCTTAACCATTCAGTCATACTGACTTCTATAGTTGAATATAATATTCTACTTTTATTAACCTTTCTAGGCACTCGTTAGTTTGTTGTTTTTGTTTTTATTTTATTCACTCACTTCAAACTCAAACTACTACTACTAGTAGTTGGGGAGTGACTGGACTGATTTTTTTGCACGTGGATTAGCTTTCCCTATAACCAGTGTTCCTCACCATCAGGCGAACCCACTCCGACTTCTGAGACACTCGTAATTTATCTCCCCAAATCAAGGATGATAAGTCAACATTTTAATCCAACTGCTTGGTGTAGAGGTTGAAACCACTACTTCAGCATCAGCACACTGGAAGTTTGAGAGTAAGAGCTCTTATCCATTCGGCCATGCTGACCGCTATTCATTAGTTACCCTGGCAGTCTAAGGTATTGGCAACATTCATCTTAGAAACCACGCCTCAACTGTTTCGAAGTTTTCATAATTTATCTTTCACATTCCAAGATTCAATAATAGATGAATACAAATATAAATTATACAAATTTCGACACTGCTTAATCAAGAAAATGTTGACTACAACAACAAACATTAGTAGCTGACCTTTGGAACGAAGATCAGACCCATTGATAGAAAACTGCACAGGATGATAGCCAAAGACACAAATGCAAAAGTCGCATCCTCTTGGTTTCCGATTATAAGGGAAATTGGCGCAGTTATTACACATAAAACCTGGAATAAAAAAATAATAACAACATAATGCATTTCTTTATAACATTACAGTATGGTAGCTACCTCTTATAACACTTGTACTTCACTATTTTCTTTATAACATTACAGCATTGTAGATACTTCTTGTAACACTTGTACTTCACTAGCTTTCTTTCTTTCACCACTTATCCTCCATTGGGGCATAGGGCTTCAATCAAATCACTCCAACCAGCTCACTCCATTAAATCAACCAGCTCACTCCAACAAATCAACCAGCTCACTCCAACAAATCAACCAGCTCACTCCAACAAATCAACCAGCTCACTCCAACCACTCAACCAACTCACTCCAACCACTCAGGAAAACAGAGATAGGGTGAGTCCGAAGAGAGTGGTTGTTGCCTCTGGAACGGTCACAGCTGGCAAAGATTAGTTTCATTTTCATGCCAGGGCATGCATGTGTACAAGGAAATGAGCAGGCTGACAGGATTGCAGGTAAGGCTATAGTGGAGGGCGGATGAGCCATTGGCCAGGCTGACATACTGAATGCTCTGTGAGAAGTAAGTCGTTTGCGAGAACCAAGTGTGAATCTTCAGCCATGGTCAGACTGCGAGAACAAGTTAAAAAAGCTATGGCCAAACAAAGACACTATGCAGGAAGCCAAAGAAGATTAATAAACCAACACAGAACTGGTGTCGTTGGCCGCTACAAACTGAGGAGGGGATCCAAGCACTTATGAACTGAATGGTTCGATGTGCAATGAGGTTGATCTGTCGACTAACTAACTAACTAACTAACTAACTAACTAACTCAACCAACTCACTCCAACCATTCAAACAATCAATCAACTCACTCAAACCACTTGTTGGGGTATTGGTTCATGATGAGGTAGAAGTGGTCGGAGTCCTTTGGATTGTGTGTATAGTGCAGAAGAAAAGATAGGTCATTACGGCTTGGAGAGAATGGTGCCGCAGGGAGGTTAACTAGAGGATCCGGCTGACATTCAGGATTACAAGGAAAGGCCAGATGGACACATATTTAGACTGCTACTGGTGGCATTAGTATCAGGACTCTTAGCTAGCATTGCTGATTAGGACAGAGCATGTATGTGAATGTCCCGAGTGATGTTGATTCTTGACTCCACTCAACTAAATTCACTCCAAGCTGTACTGTCTTTAGCCACCCCATGCAGCTGCAGCTTGGGTTCACTGGTATTTATCTAGTTCTCTCCAAGAGTTCCACATTGGTTCACTGGTATTTGTCTAGTTCTCTCCATGAGCTCCACATTGGTTCACTGGTATTTGTCTAGTTCTCTCCATGAGTTCCACATTGGTTCACTGGTATTTGTCTAGTTCTCTCCAAGAGTTCCACATTGGTTCACTGGTATTTGTCTAGTTCTCTCCATGAGCTCCACATTGGTTCACTGGTATTTGTCTAGTTCTCTCCATGAGCTCCACATTGGTTCACTGGTATTTGTCTAGTTCTCTCCATGAGCTCCACATTGGTTCACTGGTATTTGTCTAGTTCTCTCCATGAGCTCCACATTGGTTCACTGGTATTTGTCTAGTTCTCTCCATGAGCTCCACATTGGTTCACTGGTATTTGTCTAGTTCTCTCCATGAGCTCCACATTGGTTCACTGGTATTTGTCTAGTTCTCTCCATGAGCTCCACATTGGTTCACTGGTATTTGTCTAGTTCTCTCCATGAGTTCCACATTGGTTCACTGGTATTTGTCTAGTTCTCTCCATGAGCTCCACATTGGTTCACTGGTATTTGTCTAGTTCTCTCCATGAGCTCCACATTGGTTCACTGGTATTTGTCTAGTTCTCTCCATGAGCTCCACATTGGTTCACTGGTATTTGTCTAGTTCTCTCCATGAGCTCCACATTGGTTCACTAGTATTTGTCTAGTTCTCTCCATGAGCTCCACATTGGTTCACTGGTATTTGTCTAGTTCTCTCCATGAGCTCCACATTGGTTCACTGGTATTTGTCTAGTTCTCTCCATGAGCTCCACATTGGTTCACTGGTATTTGTCTAGTTCTCTCCATGAGCTCCACATTGGTTCACTGGTATTTGTCTAGTTCTCTCCATGAGCTCCACATTGGTTCACTGGTATTTGTCTAGTTCTCTCCATGAGCTCCACATTGGTTCACTGGTATTTGTCTAGTTCTCTCCATGAGCTCCACATTGGTTCACTGGTATTTGTCTAGTTCTCTCCATGAGCTCCACATTGGTTCACTGGTATTTGTCTAGTTCTCTCCATGAGCTCCACATTGGTTCACTGGTATTTGTCTAGTTCTCTCCATGAGTTCCACATTAGTGTCAACCCATGTTAATCATTCTATTTTGTGCAGGTACCAATTACTGAATGCTTACACTTTATTTGTAAGCATTTGAGTCATTCTCCATCCGCAAAGTAATGCTCCTACTGTCCGCCTTCAGAGCTCCCATCCTAGACCAGTTGCCGACCAAGGCTTAGGGCTTTTGTTTGCCCTGCCATGACATTTAGTCTTTAGGCTGCATTTCCTTGCACTAGGATAAGGCTTGTACCCTCCCAATTGCACTCCTTTGTCCAAAGCAGTTAGGGTGTCGGTTTGGTGAGAGTTGCATAACAGAAATCAGGTAGTACCATCGACTGTCATATGGTAGCTCAATCAAACCTGATAGAAGTGTTAAACCACAGACATACAAAAATAGTCAAGACTAACCACAACATTGTAGATACTCATTCCAACAAATCGAGAATCGTTGACTTGTTTCAGTTTAACACTACGTGTCTCATATGCCAGGAAAAGTCCGAAAATGAGAAGAATGCCCTTGTAGCCAAACAGCACACCTGATTAAACAAGAAACAAAATTATGAGTTAAAGTCATCTCAGAACACACACCAAGATTAAATCTTTTTTTCTCTTGCCTTTCATCTCCCAATAGAGCTAGGGTTCTTAACCAACTCAACACAAGCCTTTGCAGACTTGTTTATGACTGGCCATGCAGGAGTACAGGGGAATGAAGAGGCTGATAGGCTGGCAGAGAAGGCACCTCTCAGTGGTAGATTACTTATGGACAAGGGAGAGGTGGTCAGGCACCTGTGGGACCAGGTGGATAAAGACTAGGAACAGACTGAGAAATTGCATCGGGAGAGAATGATGTGGCAGGGGATCAGGAGAGGATCTGGACAAATCTTAAAACTGAGGGGAAGACAAGGAGAACTTTCAATCAGATAGCAGTTGGAATGATAAGCAGTATGACTCTTCGCTGGCTGTTGAACGAGGGGATGGAGTGCATGTGGGAATGTCCTGAGTGCAGTGATGTCAGTTCGTAACTCAACTCAACTAAACTCAACTCATGACTGGTTGGAATTTGTAGCTAAAGTTTTCACAGGATGAGGTAGCTGGTCTAATGCCAACCCTCCTTAGTTGCCTCTTATGACATGTGTGGAATGTTACACTGTTACTATTCTTTACTTCAGTTATAGTCCCCAGTAAAACATGGGTGACTAATATCTTCACCTATTTTTATTTATTTAATATCTCATCTCATCTCATCTCTTCTTATTCCTCTTGTACCTTGCAGTGTCAAGATGAAGAATAAACAACGGGAGAGTGCCTGCTTATGGGCTTCAAATACAGAGATTCCCATGGACTCTGTTATTCCCTCTGTTCATCATTTACATGGTCAGTATCTTCTTCTTCTTTAACATCTTCTACCTAACTATAAAAAATAAAACTTTCAAAGAGATATACAGTTGTCATAATTTATAATATACCATAATGACCGCAAACACTCACTGCCCCGCATGTTTAAATTGTTGCCAGCCATGTTTGACCTATTTAATATATTTCAGAAGTTAAGCAAGATCATAAAATGGTGTTAGTTAACTTTTCGCTGGTTACCATAATAAATAACTGAGGAAAATATTTTAAATGTCATTATTTAAAATTATAACAAATTTGCTATCACAAAGGATTCAATACATTCTAAAGGTCATTTCTTGTGTTTCATCATCATCATCAAGTGTGCTGCCAGCTAGCATAGGCATTCATGGCTCTCTACAAATCTCAGACTTTGGTGTTCTAGATCAACTCTGCTGATGATATTCCTCCATGCCAATGTCTCAATCCATCCAGCATAATTTCTCTTGCCTCTCTTCCCCATGATCTTTCCAGTTGTCACAATGTTCTCCAATGCCTCTCTTCTAATCACATAACCAAAGAAAGCTGTTTGTCTATTTCTTATTGTTGTATATAATGTTCTAGTTTCATTAGCCTCTTTTAGGCAATCATTGTTAGTTGCTCTGGCAGTCCAATGAATTCACAACATTCGTCTCAGGAACCACATCTCTGTTGCTTCCAAGTTCTTCCTAATTTGTTCATTTACATTCCAAGATTCACTGCCATACAGCAAAACTAGTTGTATATAGCATTTCAGCGCTCTCTTTCTTACACTCAGTGATAGTATAGTCGATTATGTCATAACGAAAGCTCGAAAAGGTTTGTCAGCAATGAGAGTCATGGCGACTGCCAATATTGAGCAAAGACTGCTAATACGTCTGTTCCAAGGACTGGTGCTTTCACACATCGAGTATGCCCTGGCCATCCTCACTGTCAGCCCTACACAGATTGGGAGACTTGAAAAGGTACAAAACGAAGCCATGCACATCATTTTGGACTGCACGAGAGACACCAGCTGTGTAGCAATGAGATACCTCCTTGACTTCCAAACAATAGAACACAGGATCAAGATCTGGAGAGCTCATGCATACTTAAAAATAAGTGCAGATGAGCAGCACCCTCTGCATGATGCTATATTCAGAGAAAAGGGTGACAGGCTAAAGAGGGGCAAATCATGGATGGGTCGGGCGGAAGATGTCGTCAGACAGATCTGCAGTCTTACCAGTATCAACCCTGGCAAGGAATGGGTGCCGGTGCCTCCAGCTTTTAAGTGCATTTTCTCCTGCATTATCACACTCGACAGACGGTGCAGAGAGCAGAACCCTGCCGCTGTCAATGCAGAGGTCAACGCGCTCATCTATGAACACTCGGATAGCCCCGAAGTGCTTATCTATACAGATGGATCTGTTGTAAAGCAGTAGAGAAGTGCGTGGGCATTTACAGCCCATTCAGCGGGCCCAACCGTTCAAGAATCCAGTGGTGCCCACTCTATGACCACGAGCAGCATGACGATGGAGGTGATGGCAGTTACACAGGCTTTCATATGGCTGGAATCACAGCATTATACCAAGGTGTGTGTAATAAGTGATTCAATGAGCATGATTCAGAAGGCCAAAGCTGGATCTGTACGTAGACTGTGGACTGAGTCGCTGCGGAAGTCTGTTGTCCGTAAAGTCACCTTCATCTTTGTCCCGGGACATGCGAGAGTCGAGGGAAATGAACGAGCTGATAAACTGGCTGGCTCTGCACCCCCTGTAGATGGCCAGCCCATGGATTGTGCCAATGTTATTAACGTCCTTAAAGATATGGTGAGAACAGAAGACTTTGACGTCAGTGAATCCACATCGCTGTCCACGATGAAAGACTTTGGAGTAAGAATCGGCATGGCCAGACGTGAGAGGTACATTGGGAAAACGAGATGCCTCGTCAACCAACACAGAACTGACACTATTAGCCACCGGACGCTGATGCATATGCTGGGGGGAGGATCTGAGCACCTATGGACCTGCCCGGAGTGCAATGAAGATACCCCAACTGATAACTGATAGTGGCATATTGCATAAGATATTCTTCATTTTCTGAAATTCAGCTTTTGCTTGCCCTATTCTGCTTTTTATTTAAGTTGTACATCTTCCATATGATGTTATAAATGCCCCTAGAAAGTGTGGTGTTTGAAAATGCTAGATTGAATTTTAGTTTGAATTTTAGTACACTATGATTTATTTTCACTTTATTTTATAACTCGATATAGAGTGCTGAGTTATGTAGTCTGTCACGATAGTGGATGGAAAGCTGTGTAGATTTTTGCAGTTCCAGTAGAGAATGTATTAATTAATCTTGAAATATCTTTAAGTGAACCAACTAACACATTCATATGTTCTTCAACTGGAAATCTTACTAAACCTACCCAACCACACATTCATATATTCTTCAACTGGAAACTTACTAAACCTACCCTATCACCCAATCATATGTTCTTCAACTGGAAAACTTACTAAACCTACCCACCCACCCAATCATATGTTCTTCAGCTGGAAATTTACTAAACCTACCCAACCACACATTCATATATTCTTCAACTGGAAACTTACTAAACCTACCCTATCACCCAATCATATGTTCTTCAACTGGAAAACTTACTAAACCTACCCACCCACCCCAATCATATGTTCTTCAGCTGGAAATTTACTAAACCTACCCAACCACACATTCATATATTCTTCAACTGGAAACTTACTAAACCTACCCTATCACCCAATCATATGTTCTTCAACTGGAAAACTTACTAAACCTACCCACCCACCCAATCATATGTTCTTCAGCTGGAAATTTACTAAACCTACCCAACCACACATTCAAACGTTCTTAATCTAGACAACTTATCAAACCTACCCAACCACACATTCATATATTCTTCAACTGGAAACTTACTAAACCTACCCTATCACACATTCATATATTCTTCAACTGGAAACTTACTAAACCTACCCTATCACCCAATCATATGTTCTTCAACTGGAAAACTTACTAAACCTACCCTATCACCCAATCATATGTTCTTCAGCTGGAAATTTACTAAACCTACCCACCCACCCAATCATATGTTCTTCAGCTGGAAATTTACTAAACCTACCCAACCACACATTCATATATTCTTCAACTGGAAACTTACTAAACCTACCCTATCACCCAATCATATGTTCTTCAACTGGAAAACTTACTAAACCTACCCACCCACCCAATCATATGTTCTTCAACTGGAAAACTTACTAAACCTACCCTATCACCCAATCATATGTTCTTCAGCTGGAAATTTACTAAACCTACCCAACCACACATTCAAACGTTCTTAATCTAGACAACTTATCAAACCTACCCAACCACACATTCATATATTCTTCAACTGGAAACTTACTAAACCTACCCTATCACACATTCATATATTCTTCAACTGGAAACTTACTAAACCTACCCACCCACCCAATCATATGTTCTTCAGCTGGAAATTTACTAAACCTACCCAACCACACATTCATATATTCTTCAACTGGAAACTTACTAAACCTACCCTATCACCCAATCATATGTTCTTCAACTGGAAAACTTACTAAACCTACCCACCCACCCAATCATATGTTCTTCAGCTGGAAATTTACTAAACCTACCCAACCACACATTCAAACGTTCTTAATCTAGACAACTTATCAACCTACCCAACCACACATTCATATATTCTTCAACTGGAAACTTACTAAACCTACCCTATCACACATTCATATATTCTTCAACTGGAAACTTACTAAACCTACCCTATCACCCAATCATATGTTCTTCAACTGGAAAACTTACTAAACCTACCCTATCACCCAATCATATGTTCTTCAGCTGGAAATTTACTAAACCTACCCACCCACCCAATCATATGTTCTTCAGCTGGAAATTTACTAAACCTACCCAACCACACATTCATATATTCTTCAACTGGAAACTTACTAAACCTACCCTATCACCAATCATATGTTCTTCAACTGGAAAACTTACTAAACCTACCCACCCACCCAATCATATGTTCTTCAACTGGAAAACTTACTAAACCTACCCTATCACCCAATCATATGTTCTTCAGCTGGAAATTTACTAAACCTACCCAACCACACATTCAAACGTTCTTAATCTAGACAACTTATCAAACCTACCCAACCACACATTCATATATTCTTCAACTGGAAACTTACTAAACCTACCCTATCACCCAATCATATGTTCTTCAGCTGGAAAACTTACTAAACCTACCCTATCACCCAATCATATGTTCTTCAGCTGGAAACTTACTAAACCTACCCAACCACACATTCAAACGTTCTTAATCTAGACAACTTATCAAACCTACCCAACCACACATTCATATATTCTTCAACTGGAAACTTACTAAACCTACCCTATCACACATTCATATATTCTTCAACTGGAAACTTACTAAACCTACCCTATCACCCAATCATATGTTCTTCAACTGGAAAACTTACTAAACCTACCCACCCACCCAATCATATGTTCTTCAGCTGGAAATTTACTAAACCTACCCAACCACATATTTAAACGTTCTTAATCTAGACAACTTATCAAACCTACCCAACCACACATTCAGATTTTCTGAATTACAATGCTCCAGCTGCGGCAGAAGTTCAATGTCATCTTCAGTATTAGTTGGCTGAATGCGAGCAAATATTTCCAGTTTTCTCTGAAGTGGGTCAAGAACTTGCCAGGCGGTAAGAACTCCAACATCAATCAGGATTAAAATTGCAAGAACAGTGAACAATTCCCAAGTTTGAACTCTCTGGAAAATAAACAGAATTGAAAATGCCAATGAAAATATTTTCTTTCAGATCTAACACATCTTTCATGCAAGAAACCTGACGATCCTGGTGACCATTTTATTCTTGGTTGACCTGGAAGTCTCACCATCATCATGTGCCATGCTGATAAGCATCGGCGGTCATGTTTCGCCATTTTACATGATCATCAGAGTTGGATTAGCTCTGTGTTCTTGTCTCGATCATGCCACGTGGCCAGGCCATTCAGATATTTACTTCTCTGCCTTCCCCTTGTTCTTGTAATCAAACTGCAAAACTTGCAGTATGCCCCTGATGAGATGCAGCAAAAGCAAAATACGCCAGGCAAGAAATCGTGCAACATATTGTTTGAGGCTTCTGTGTTTAAATTCACTAAGGGAATACATTGTTTTGAATTTGTGAAAACATATTCTCATAACAGTTTTACTGAAACAAAATATCATTCCGCTTGTGACACAACAGTTAACACATATTGAAGCATTTTAGACTTACAGCTCTCTCCTTCCTGCGAGTTGTTGTCATCTGATGAACTGTCCAGATTTTTGAAAACATGGAACCATAGCTTAATGTGAAGCCCAGACATAACAGCCATGCTCGAATCTACAAATACAAACCAAAACACGTTTTATGCTCAGCAATTAAATAATCAAGGAGCAGCTGGTCGAGTGGCTAGAATGCCAGATTCTCCTTCAGGAGACCCAGGTTCCAATTATCGGTAAGATGTGGATTTTTTTTTCTGTTGGATGAAAAACGAAAACTTCTAACCTGCACAGTTCGCTGCGACTGCACTTAATTCCTCAGGCTCAAGACCCACCTGTCCTACGCCGTAAGGTACTTTAAGCAGTAAATGACAGTTAAATGATCAAACAATAATAGGCTAGCTTGGAGGATTGAAAAGAGTTTAGGTAGTTCTATGGACACCCTAATTTATTATGCCACAGCCTAGAATATGTGAGTCCCAATACTTTGCAAGTGTCCTGGTAGCGCATTTATTAGCACACTTGATACAGACCTGGTGGTAATGAGTTCAGATCCTCCATCATTAAAGCAGATGTTTAATTGACCTGTTCCCCCAAATGGTTTTTTTTTCCCCCATTCGCTTGCTTTGAACTTAAGGGTGGTCCACACATGTGATACTACATTTAGTGCACTGGACTGATTTTTGCATGTGGATTAGCTTTCCCTATTACCAGTGTCACTCGTCATCTGACTTTGACTTCTGAAGTACTTGTAATTTATGTCCCGAGGTCCATGACGAGAAGTCACCAATTGTGTATGGGGCTGGCATCATAAATTCAATACATCTCAAGGTGTGGACATGGGCCCTTTACTTTACTTTACTTTTTTACTTGACTTTATTTTACCTCACTTTACTTTACTTTTTACTTTACTTTAGTTTACTTACCTCACTTTACTTTACTTTTTCTTTACTTTTTACTTGACTTTACCATACTTTAATATTTACTTTACTTTAATCTGTACTTTAATTTTAACTTTACTTTAATCTTTACTTTACTCTTTGCTTTACTTTACTTTAATGTTTACTGTACTGTTTATTTTACTTTAGTGTTTACATTTCTTTACTTTACTGTTTACTTTACTGTAAATTTTATGTACTTTAATTTTTACTTTACTCTTTACTTTACTGTGCTTTAAATTTTGCTTTACTCTACTCTACTCTACTTTACTTACTTTACTTACATTACTTTACTTTACTTTACTTTACTTTACTTTACTTTACTTTACTTTACTGTTTACTTTATTTTGCTTCATATCCAATCTCAAGTATCTGCCAAAGAATTCCTTTACCATTACATTCTTGACAAATAATAGAATGTATGTGTACATACATGTCAGACAACAAAAGGTATATACTTAACAGACAATATAATGTATGTGTACACACCTAACAGAGAATGAAGTGCTTGTATGTGTAAATACCTGACAAACAAGAGATTGTGTGTGTCTGCATACTTACCTTACTATATATTATCTATGTTTGGACCTGATATACATTATCTGACATATGACAGGATGTATGTTTTACACATTTGAAAACTATTCATCATCATCCAGTGCCTTGTCTACAGGCGTGGGTGATCATGCATCTCCATAAATTGCGATCTCCAACGTCATGGATCAATTCTTGTGTTGACTACCTTCCATTCCATGACACAAGACTGTCCAGAATTTTCTCACGCTGTCTTCGACTATCTCTCTTTCCCCAACTTTTTCAAGTCGTTATAACATATCCCAGCTTGATATATACTTGCTTGGTGAACAGATGAATCTGTATGACTGTCTCGCAACAGTCATAACATCTGATTGAAGATGACTTGCAGAGATTAGATCAATAAATGCCATGGCAGAGGTGGTCTTCTGCAAAATGGAAGACATACTTACCAACAAATTGCAATGAGAACAAGAGTGTTGAATTGCTATAAAGAACCCATATTTTTGTATGCATGTGAAAGATGGATAATTAGCAGACAAGCTGAGAAGTATCTACTGGCAGTGGAAATGTGGTTTTTGAGAAAAATGCAAAGAATACCATGGACGGACAGAAAATGAAATGAGACAATTCTTCAGATTGACTGGAGAAATTAGACATAGACAGTCAAGATTTTTTAGACATGTTCTGTGGAGAAATAGACTTGAAAATATAGTGACAACTGGCAAGCTTAATGGAAAGAGAGAAAGAGGAAGACAAAGGGATACATACCTCGATGGTTTGGAAATATGGCATTGTCAGGACAAGAACACAGACCTGATTCCAGATTCATATGTTGTAACATCTTTCTATATGGCATTGTCAGGACAAGAAGACAGACCTGATTCCAGATTCATATGTTGTAACATCTTTCTATATGGCATTGTCAGGACAAGAACACAGACCTGATTCCAGATTCATATGTTGTAACATCTTTCTATATGGCATTGTCAGGACAAGAAGACAGACCTGATTCCAGATTCATATGTTGTAACATCTTTCTATATGGCATTGTCAGGACAAGAACACAGACCTGATTCCAGATTCATATGTTGTAACATCTTTCTATATGGCATTGTCAGGACAAGAAGACAGACCTGATTCCAGATTCATATGTTGTAACATCTTTCTATATGGCATTGTCAGGACAAGAACACAGACCTGATTCCAGATTCATATATTGTAACATCTTTCTATATGGCATTGTCAGGACAAGAACACAGACCTGATTCCAGATTCATACATTGTAACATCTTTCTATATGGCATTGTCAGGACAAGAACACAGACCTGATTCCAGATTCATATGTTGTAACATCTTTCTATATGGCATTGTCAGGACAAGAACACAGACCTGATTGCAGATTCATATATTGTAACATCTTTCTATATGGCATTGTCAGGACAAGAACACAGACCTGATTCCAGATTCATATATTGTAACAATCTTTCTATATGGCATTGTCAGGACAAGAACACAGACCTGATTGCAGATTCATATATTGTAACATCTTTCTATATGGCATTGTCAGGACAAGAACACAGACCTGATTCCAGATTCATATGTTGTAACATCTTTCTATATGGCATTGTCAGGACAAGAACACAGACCTGATTGCAGATTCATATATTGTAACATCTTTCTATATGGCATTGTCAGGACAAGAACACAGACCTGATTCCAGATTCATATATTGTAACATCTTTCTATATGGCATTGTCAGGACAAGAACACAGACCTGATTCCAGATTCATATGTTGTAACATCTTTCTATATGGCATTGTCAGGACAAGAACACAGACCTGATTCCAGATTCATATATTGTAACATCTTTCTATATGGCATTGTCAGGACAAGAACACAGACCTGATTCCAGATTCATATGTTGTAACATCTTTCTATATGGCATTGTCAGGACAAGAAGACAGACCTGATTCCAGATTCATATGTTTGTAACATCTTTCTATATGGCATTGTCAGGACAAGAACACAGACCTGATTCCAGATTCATATATTGTAACATCTTTCTATATGGCATTGTCAGGACAAGAAGACAGACCTGATTCCAGATTCATATGTTGTAACATCTTTCTATATGGCATTGTCAGGACAAGAACACAGACCTGATTCCAGATTCATATGTTGTAAACATCTTTCTATATGCATTGTCAGGACAAGAACACAGACCTGATTCCAGATTCATATATTGTAACATCTTTCTATATGGCATTGTCAGGACAAGAACACAGACCTGATTCCAGATTCATATATTGTAACATCTTTCTATATGGCATTGTCAGGACAAGAACACAGACCTGATTCCAGATTCATATGTTGTAACATCTTTCTATATGGCATTGTCAGGACAAGAACACAGACCTGATTCCAGATTCATATGTTGTAACATCTTTCTATATGGCATTGTCAGGACAAGAAGACAGACCTGATTCCAGATTCATATGTTGTAACATCTTTCTATATGGCATTGTCAGGACAAGAACACAGACCTGATTCCAGATTCATATATTGTAACATCTTTCTATATGGCATTGTCAGGACAAGAAGACAGACCTGATTCCAGATTCATAT
The DNA here is from genome assembly GCA_014155875.1 of Cepaea nemoralis. Classification (NCBI taxonomy): domain Eukaryota; kingdom Metazoa; phylum Mollusca; class Gastropoda; order Stylommatophora; family Helicidae; genus Cepaea; species Cepaea nemoralis. The sequence continues at coordinate 210,332 of JACEFZ010003502.1, read as the reverse complement.
GTTGTAACATCTTTCTATATGGCATTGTCAGGACAAGAAGACAGACCTGATTCCAGATTCATATGTTGTAACATCTTTCTATATGGCATTGTCAGGACAAGAAGACAGACCTGATTCCAGATTCATATGTTGTAACATCTTTCTATATGGCATTGTCAGGACAAGAAGACAGACCTGATTGCAGATTCATATATTGTAACATCTTTCTATATGGCATTGTCAGGACAAGAACACAGACCTGATTCCAGATTCATATGTTGTAACATCTTTCTATATGGCATTGTCAGGACAAGAAGACAGACCTGATTCCAGATTCATATGTTGTAACATCTTTCTATATGGCATTGTCAGGACAAGAACACAGACCTGATTCCAGATTCATATATTGTAACATCTTTCTATATGGCATTGTCAGGACAAGAACACAGACCTGATTCCAGATTCATATGTTGTAACATCTTTCTATATGGCATTGTCAGGACAAGAAGACAGACCTGATTCCAGATTCATATGTTGTAACATCTTTCTATATGGCATTGTCAGGACAAGAACACAGACCTGATTCCAGATTCATATGTTGTAACATCTTTCTATATGGCATTGTCAGGACAAGAACACAGACCTGATTCCAGATTCATATATTGTAACATCTTTCTATATGGCATTGTCAGGACAAGAACACAGACCTGATTCCAGATCATATGTTGTAACATCTTTCTATATGGCATTTTCAGGACAAGAACACAGACCTGATTCCAGATTCATATGTTGTAACATCTTTCTATATGGCATTGTCAGGACAAGAACACAGACCTGATTCCAGATTCATATATTGTAACATCTTTCTATATGGCATTGTCAGGACAAGAAGACAGACCTGATTCCAGATTCATATGTTGTAACATCTTTCTATATGGCATTGTCAGGACAAGAACACAGACCTGATTCCAGATTCATATGTTGTAACATCTTTCTATATGGCATTGTCAGGACAAGAAGACAGACCTGATTCCAGATTCATATGTTGTAACATCTTTCTATATGGCATTGTCAGGACAAGAACACAGACCTGATTCCAGATTCATATGTTGTAACATCTTTCTATATGGCATTGTCAGGACAAGAAGACAGACCTGATTCCAGATTAATATGTTGTAACATCTTTCTATATGGCATTGTCAGGACAAGAACACAGACCTGATTCCAGATTCATATGTTGTAACATCTTTCTATATGGCATTGTCAGGACAAGAAGACAGACCTGATTCCAGATTCATATGTTGTAACATCTTTCTATATGGCATTGTCAGGACAAGAACACAGACCTGATTCCAGATTCATATGTTGTAACATCTTTCTGAACTCACAAGCCATCTTTTCTAGACTGTCTGCCTTTTCATGTTTAGATAAATCTGTGTTTGAATAGTAGTTTTTCCCAAGAGTATGCCACGCTTATCAAGAAGACATGGAACAGCAAGGCACATGATGATGGTGATGGTGATGTATTACTAAAGGACAGTGGTTCTCAACCGTTTTTGGCCCATGAACCCTTTCACTATATGTCAGATTGTGATACCACACCTTTCCAGCGAACGAAGCCACAAAAGATGCATTCAAAATAACATTCCTATAATATAGAAAATCCGTATTTTCTTCCATATATGTACATAACCTTTACATGCATAGATTAATAATAATAGATTACGGGCAAAAGAGGGAAGGGGTGGGGGTGGGGGGAATTCCCCACTGGTTGAGAACCACTGCTATAGGAGATGTGAACATACCTGACAGACTACAGGATATTTATGCTCAGGAACAAACTTGCCATCCATCCCTAGAAGGACGATACAGCCAAGACAAATCATACAACCAACGACAGTCAGGTTATTGATGGCCGGCTGTGAGAAGGCAACACACCTGTGGAGAGTATGGGTGTGGAGAATGAATTGAGTCTAGAACTGACATCACTGCACTCGAGGGATTCCCATAAGCACTCAGTCCTCATCTTCAACAACCAGCTTAGAGTTCCTATACTAATGGTGCCTGTTGCAATCTGATTATATGTCCATCTTGCTTTACCTCTGAGTGACGGCTGTCAATCAGATCCTATGACCACCCCTTGCTGCTGCATTCTCTCTACACCATGACAGTCTGTCTGTCCTGCATTATTCACATTCTCCCAGCAGGCCTTCACCACATCTGCCTTATCATGCATCAAATCCCCCCCTCAATGATGCGGCACCAGCCAATCTGTCCGCCCGTTCATTTCCAACCACAACAGCGTGTCCTGGAGAAAAGATCCAGCGAATGCTCACAACCCGCGACCTCTGAATTGATGCATGCCATTCTGCATGACGCATGCCAGCCTGCATGAAGCATGCCAGCCTTCACTTTTGCCAGCATGTTTTGTTGCTTGCTTGTGTTCGTTGGCTTGAGCTCCAACGCGAAGTCCTGTATGTCGGATGAAGGCATCCTGTTGTCCAACATCAGTGTGATGTCATACAGGACCTGAGGTTTGCGTGAGTATCCGTTGTCCCATGTCTGGCTTATTGGTGTGCAGAATGGTGGTTCCTCACCATGCAGGCAGATACTCTCCGACTTCGGAGGAATCATGCTTTGTGAATCAGTTACAAACACAACATCATGTGTATACAGTTTGTTCTAGAACCAGTAGAAAGCTGCTGTAACCACCTCCACCTCCATTCTCAGACTTGAGGTTGTGGTATCATATGCCAAGTTATACTTTACTAAACATTGGCCTTTTGCTTTAGCTATGATTCTCAGGCATTTTCTTTTGCCTCTTAAAACAGACGGTATAGAGTTGAGTTAGGTCAACAACCAACATCCCAGCACTCAGGTCATTCCCATATGCACTCAATCCTCATCTTAACTGATTCAGAGCAAAAAAAAACATATGTTTGAACAAGACATGGTAAACAATCAAATGAACAAGTATTATAATGTATATTTCCGCTCACTGAGCATTAAAACTGCAGAAGACACCACGAAACAAAACAAATATCACAATGACCCTAGTATGGCAATATATCGTCCTTATGTCCAGATGGAGTATTACATTTGGCGATATATTATCCTTCGGCCCTGAATCAGTTAACAACCAGCAAAGAGTTCCAATACTAATGCTACAAGTACCTCTGAAGTCGTAGTGGGTTCACCTGATGGCGAGGTACACTGTTCACAGGGAAAGCAAATCAACATGCAAATAGTCCAGCACAACTATAAGTAGTGTGTATGGAGTATGCTTGAGTTTAAAGCGAGTGAGCACACACACACAAATAAATAATGCTGCAAGCTGGAGTGTGGTCATGTGTCCATCTGGCCTTTCTTCTGAGTACTGAGTGTCGGCCTGATCCAGTGGTCACTCCTTGTCACACAATACTTTCTAGGCATTGATGGCTTATTTTATTGTGCTCCAATATCCTCACTCAGCAGTGCAAACCCAGCCAATATGTCTGACTGTTTGTTCCCAGCACACCAGCATACCTTTGAGAAAAGATACAATGGATGCTCCCTATCTTTGATTTTGTAACAAACATGCCACTCTACACAAAGCATGCCTGTCCTCAACTTTCTCAGCATGCTCTGTGAGTCTATTACAATCACGACATATATGTACTGTTTGTATTCCAGCCAGCGGTATGACACTGTGACTGCCTCCACCGGCGATGTGGCGAAGAAGTTACAAACACGATTCGTAATCCCGCATGTCACCGTTCTAAACACAGCTACAGGCAATTTGGCAGCAGGCTGCCTTGTGTTGATGTTTCATGCAATGGTATGAGTGCTGGTTGTTCAGAAAGCAGTGGCAAATTACTGTATAGGGCTTGCCAAGAGATCGTAGACAGCCAATAAGTGCTGGGGTTGACTGTGACATCTTGTAAAGGATGTGCAGCTAACTATCTGTGGGACAGTTAAAATAAACAAAAACCACATGTTAACTTACTGTCTGTTTCTGTTGGAGTAGTTAAAAACAAGACACAGCAACCCTGCTAAGATGCCAACCCCTGCCAAGCCCACACATAGAGTAGTAAAGAGTAGGGGACACTACTCTTAAGTGATCAAGGACACGAGTATGATCTGGAGGAGGTCGTCCACCTGTGTGAACTATAAAAACAATATTCCATAAAATGGAACAAATAAAGTGTTTATCGTTTTGGTGAAGTGAGTAAAAATCTATAATCTAACTTGCAAAGAACAAAGCAATGTAACTACAATATTTATCCAAAGGTAACAACCATTTTTAGTTGCATTAACAACAAAACTAAAGATATTGCAATCTAAGTTAATTTTACAAGTACAATACATTATTCAAGAGTTGCTAATTCTCTGCATTTTGGTTATACTCCAGCTATTTAAATTTGTGAATACATCATTGCCTTTATCCACCACACAGTTAATTCTACCACAATCTGCACAGGGTGGCAAGGTCAAAGTGAAAGGGCAATGTGACAAGGCCAGTCTTTACCAAAAATGCCTAAATATTATTCAGAGAACATATTCACCCAGTTGTGTACCACTTTTCATAACAAATATTTGCCACCATAGACAGGCAACAATTTCTTATGAATATCAATGGCTGTAAGTCTTCTAGCACACACAAAATTACAACTGCATTCAGTTGTTGTGGTGCAATGTTCTAGTATGGCTAACATTTTGTGCATGAAACTTTGTATGCACATGTACATAAGTATGTGGCAATTATTGTCTGCCAAAAATAGACATCAAGCTAGATGGAAATGCCCCAGAATGACAATTTTATAAACTACCAACAGTCATTTCTCATTTGTCTTATATCATGTTGACCTGTCAGAAACAGTCTCTCTTGACCTTTCAGAACAGTCATAGCATCTGATGGGAGATGCCTTGAAGAGATTAGAACAAGAATTGCCATGGCGAAGGTAGCCTTTTGCAAGATGAAAAACATACTGACCAATAAAAAGATATCATTTGCAACGAGAAAAAGAGTATTGAACCTGTGCTTTTGTATGGAAGTGAAACATGGACAATGAGCAGACAAGCAGAAAAACACCTGATGGCTGTGGAAATGTGGTTTCTGAGGAAAATGCAAAGAATAACATGGACAGACAGAAAAACCAATGACCAAGTACTACAGGAAACAAATGAAAATCATATTGAAATTAGACTTAGACAATCACAATTTTTTAGGCATGTTATAAGAAGAAATGACTTGAATAACTTTGTGACAACTGGCAAGATCGAGGGGAAGAGAACAAGGGGAGAGCAGAGGTAATATACCTGAATGGCTTGGCCATATTGTCTGGTTGAGACAAGAACAATGAGCTGATCCACGATTCTGGTGATCGAGTGAGATGGTAAAACATGAACACTCACGCTTACCGGCATGGCACATGATGATGATGACCAGTCAGGTCATAGTCATATATGACTGAGCTACCTGCTTTCTGTTGGTGCTGAATGTTGGGCAGGGCTCACCAAACCCAACACCACACATTGGCGCCGCAGACAGCAGATTATATACTCCCAAGACTGCCCAAAATATGAAATATCTAGGCAAACCTTCTGGCCCAGAGAAACAACAGTGGAAGATACACTCTATGGACCACTGATAGAACTAAAAAAGACAGTGAAATTCATACAAGAGACAACATTACAATTATAGACAAATTTCAAGTGAAAGAAAGAAGTAGAAGATTTGGACACCTTACCTAACCATTTCTCCTTGTTATACCAGGTTAAATTATCTGCTACGGCATCATACACTCCAAGTTTCACGTAGGATCCATCTAAAACGTAGATACAAAATAAGACAGTGTTTGTTATTTGCTTACAGAATATGCATCATTGCAAGCAAGGCAATCCTAATGGTAATCTTGTGTGAACAGCAAAGAAGTCATGATAGGCCACTTTAGTTTCTTCTTAATGGAGGAGGAGGAGAAGAAAGAGAAGAAAATGAAGAAGAGGAGGTGGAGGAGGAGAAGAAGGAGAAGAAAATGAAGAAGAGGAGGTGGAGGAGGAGAAGAAAAGGAGGAGAAGGAAGAAGAGGAGGAGAAGGAAGAAGAGGAGGAGAAGGAAGAAGTGGAGGAGAAGGAAGAGAAGAAGAAGAAGGAAGGGGACAAGAAGAAGATTGGATGTCACTAAAAACATTTGATGCTTTCTGCGTGTCTGCAGAAAGAGACTGAGCCATTTGGGATAAACACCCGATGCAATGAAGTCGACCCTGTTGACTTTTAGGCAACTTTTTCAACATTTGACCATTGCACATAATATAGTAAATAACAAGTTAATAACAATCCTCCAATGAAGGTTACCAGTACTGTATTTACACCAGTTTCTGCCCTGAGACTTTGTTGCACAACCTGCACAGGTTTTGATGCCCTCTAGTTCTTTCACCCCCAACTTTACCATTCTGAATACTTTCATTAGATTCTTATGCTGTTTTAAAACAATTAGCAATATAAAGACAGAGAACAGACATAAGTACAAGAAACAATAAACTTACTAATGAACTGCTCCACTTGCGTCCAGGCTATGCGGTCACCTTTAGCTGTGAAGGCCACATTGCCAGAGATGCCCAGAAACTTTGTGGAGTTCATTGCCGAGTATATTGCGTTTGTGATCTCTTCATTGTAGTAGTCAAAATCTTCTAGTTTCATGCTCTTCTCTGCTAGTCTGGGGGTAGAGAAACATAGTTCACAAATTGGGATATATGGGCAGTTACAAGACTCAGCTTATGGTGGGGTTAAACTCATCTCATCATCTCATTTCATATCATATTATCTCATCACATCACATATTATCTTGTTCCTCTTGTACCTTGCAGTGTTGAGGCTAAGCATAAACAGTAAAGAGTGTTTCCGTTTATGGGCTTCATGTATCGAGATTTCCATGGACTCTGTTATTCCCTCTGTCCATCGTTTACATGGTCAGCCTCCTCTTCTGCTTCCATTTGGTCTGTACATCATGGCTGGTTGTGGTATACTGTCAGTTGGGGTGGAGTTACACATTCTAGAAATGTTATGTGGATAATTGGAAAAACAAGGAGTGCAGAAAGTCTGCTTCACATGAAGATCATTACAACAACAACAAACAAACAAAAACAGGATTGCAATGCAGATCTTCATCAGCAATCAAAGCTAAAGTAGCAACACTGCACATAACAAGTTGAAATACCACCTGCTCAATAAGTTGAAGATAGGAGATACTAACAGACTCACTGTGACATTCAGTGGACGCATTGGTAGAATAGTTAGCGGCATCATTAGGAAACCAACCAACCAGTAATCTAACCAGTCAACCAGTTGGTTGACTGGTTGGTTGGTTGGTTGGTTAGTTGGTTGATTGGTTGGTTGGTTGGTTGACTGACTGGTTGGTTGACTGACTGGTTGGTTGATTGGTTGACTGGTTGGTTGGTTAGTTGACTGGTTGGTTGGTTAGTTGACTGGTTGGTTGGTTAGTTGACAGGTTGGTTGGTTGACTAGTTGGTTGGTTGATTGACTGGTTGGTTGGTTAGTTGACTGGTTGGTTGGTTGATTGGTTGACTAGTTGGTTGGTTGATTGACTGGTTGGTTGGTTAGTTGACTGGTTGGTTGGTTAGTTGACAGGTTGGTTGGTTGGTTGGTTGACTAGTTGGTTGGTTGATTGACTGGTTGGTTGGTGGTTAGTTGACTGGTTGGTTGGTTAGTTGAATGGTTAGTTGACTGGTTGGTTGGTTAGTCGAATGGTTGACTGGTTGGTTGGTTGGTTGACTAGTTGGTTGGTATGAGTTAGAGGTGCAATTTTTCATTACTGACTGACTAGCATCTTGCCGTCTTGACAGACAATATTTTATTATATTGTGCTTCAAAATAAGGCATTATACCTCTGCATAGCACAAAGCCTGGTTGAATTGTAGAGACCGTGTGTTGCCATGCAGCATGATCCCTCTCTCTGCCTGCCTAGTTTACTCCAGAGGAAAGGTAACACCAATACATCTGGATCAGGGCAAGTAATCAAGTATTGCCCTTGCAGCATGATCCCTCTCTAGTTTACTTCAGAGGAAAGACCACACCAATACATCTGGAACAAGGCCAGCTACAGAAGCTTCTAAGCCATGGCATAATTAGGTGGAGGCGGCAAATTTCACAGTGTATATAAGTAAAGCCACTCACTTGTCCACTGTTTTGTTGAAGGCAAAAGCCACTGACCAAACAGCATCATAAGCCAGAGGAGCTTCAGGGTATCCTGTGATAAGGCTTGTGTCGGTGGTGTTAAGTCTCCCGTTCAAACGCTGGGTAAACTCTTTGGCAGTCTAAACAGACAGGAAGGGAAACAAATGGATACAAAAGTGTATGGATTGTCAAGGAACAAAACGTACGTTGCAGCTAAAGCCTTTGTAAGCACAGAATGAACAAACACAAACCGAGACAACTGCATGAAAACTACTACATGAAAATATAAATATAAAAGTTACTTATATCCTTGTTGTGAACTGGATATGTCTTTCAATGATCACCACATATGTCAATGGAGTGAATGAACTGGATGTGTGGTTAAGGTGGGTCAATGGCTTATGGTAAATCACGTCACAAGCCCAGGGATTGATCTGGCCACTGAAGGGGATAAAAACCGCTAGGGGGAAGGGAAGGAACCCATGCGAGCGAACTGTAAAATGGGGAACAGTAGAGGACTATACTACTTCAGAAACTATCGGGGGGAACCTGATGTGCACTAAACATTAAGGCTGAGGCTAAACATTCAGGCTGAGGCTAAACATTGAGGCTGAGGCTAAACATTGAGGCTGAGGCTAAACATTGAGGCTGAAGGTTTTAGCCTCAATATCCATTTTGTTACCTGTAATCATGTTCAAGTAAAGCTCACTATCTGCTTCTCGTTTATTTCGTGATTCATTCATTGCCTTTGTAAGCTTTCCTGCAGTTCTCCTGATTCTAGTTTTAATGGGTTGTCAAGGGAAGTAACAAGTAAAGGACCCTTTTCACATGCATTGAGGTATAGAGTTCTGGCCCCTTACTGTTGTAGATGAATCAGTGCTCGAAGGATGATGTGGCCTATATCACACTTGACTTCCCATGACATTTCCTGGCACCAATATTAGTCTAGGATCAGCATGGCCGAATGGATAAGAGCGCTTATTCTTAAACATCCGATGTGCTGATGCTGAGGTAGCGGGTTCAACCCCAACACCAGTCAGCTGGACTAAACTGTTGACTTCCCATCCTTGACTTGGGGACGTAAATTACAAGTACCTCTGAAGTCAGAGTGGGTTTGCCTGATGGTGAGTGACACTGGTAATAGGGAAAGCTGATACACACGCATAAATCAGTCCAGTGCACTAGAAATAGCAGCACGTATATGACTATGCTTGAGCTCAAAGCGAGTGCACGCACACGCACACACACACACATACACACATACACACGCACACACATACTCACAAAAAAGACTGCAGTAAACTAAGAGATCAGGAAAAGACCCTGGCACGGTAGGACATGCATTGAGAAAACATGATTATACTAGGGGGATTAAAATGAAAACCTTACATGATTTGTTAAAATATATTCTGAAAAAGTAAAGAACAAATGTATCATTTTTCGATGTAGTCACCACTGTGTTCAATGCAGTTCCTCCAGCGCCGATAAAGTGCTTGGATTCTTGTAGAAATTCTCTGTGGTTACTACTCTGCGTTCCTGACACAGTCGTGAACAGTCTGTCACATAAGTCACGCCGTTCTGAAATGTCCTACTCCTCTCATACACTTGCTGGACTGACAGGCATGCATACTGGACCTCTATTCAAAACTGAGTTTCTATAAGTTTCACACCTTCACTGATAACAAAAACGGATAACAGAACGTTGCGCCTCTTTGGTGTATGTCAAAAGTGGTATGGCCATCTTTAAACTGTCCTTTCGTGTTTGCCTGCACTGTGACGTCACATGCTTAACACCCTTGACATACGTAACAACAATATTGGCAGGTTACAAGACAATGGCATGGTTACTGTAATTTCTATCAAACTTTTAAGGTTTTCATTTAAGCCCCCTTGTATAACTAGAAAGTTCATTCTTTGGGAATCCAGAAGGCAAATTAAATAGAGTGAGACTTACAAACTTATGAAAAGAATAATACAATGGCAATGGCATGTAACCAGCTACTTGAAATTGTAAAAGATAGAGTAGCTTGGCATGCGTTGGTTAAAGGCCTATGTTTAAATAGGGGATCACATGCAGAAGAAAACACAAGGAGAATCGCAAAATGTAATACCAACCATCCCAACATCGGTCAAGGTAGGCTCCTGGTGTAGAATGACCGCCTCCGTTGTGAAGTGCCCTTCC
>JACEFZ010003502.1:0-195000 GCA_014155875.1 Cepaea nemoralis | reverse complement strand
TGTGATGTGCCACGGGTTCTTAACTGATTCAGTGCCATGGGATGATTAATCATCTTAAGCGACTTCTCGTATCTGCCATTAGCTTATATACAATAGTTTTCCCATATGCAACGCCCTTTAATTTGATATATAATACAACATGTCTGCTACCATATTTCAAACTTTTAAGTCCTAACTGTGACACACCACTATTTCCCAGTTTCCGCCATCCATTTTTGTTTGGTCCAAACCTACTTTTTGTTTGGTACTGAATCTGTTAATATTGTTCAACCTCTACATTGCCATAGTTTAGATCTGACCTACTTCTAACAGTCTCCATTTTTTTTTAAATCATGAAGCCAAAATATTCCGACTCTGTGACATTTTCAATATTTTTATTGTTTATTGGAATTTATTGCTTGGCATGTAATTTTCTTGGCATGTTGTTGCATACAGTGAGCAGCTAGGGTTAGAATTGAATACTAAGAAGACACAGATTATGGTCGTCAGTGGGAAGAAGGAAATACCACAATGTGATATACAAGCAAATGGGCATGTTCTTAAGCAAGTTAATCGGTACAGTTATCTCGGAACAGTCATTACATCTGATGGGAGATGCATTGAAGAGAGAACAAGAATTGCCATTGCTAAGGTAGCCTTTTGCAGGATGAAAAACATACTGACCAATAAAAAGATATCAATTGAAATGAGAAAAACAATATTGAGGTGCTACATAGAACCTGTACTTTTGTATGGATGTGAAGCATAGACAATGATCTGTCAAGCTGAAAAACATCTGATGGCTGTGGAAATGTGGTTTGTGAGGAAAATGCAGAGAATACCATGGACAGACAGAAAGTCCTTCAAGAAACAAATGAAGATCATAAACTGATTAGAGTCATTAGACGTAGACAGTCAAAATTTTTTGGGCATGTTATGAGAAGAAATGACTAGGAGAACTTGGTGACAACTGGCAAGATCAAGGGGAAGATACCAAGGGGAAGACAGAGAAGTAAATACCTGGATGGCTTGGCCACATGGCATGGTTAAGACAGGAACACCCCCTCTGCTGTGTGTCCACCGTGACGAGGTAGAGGGGCTTGTGCGTCCCAATGACCCCAAGAGCTATGCCGACGGTAGCACAGCTACTGGTAGGGCCACCCATGTCGGACAGGTCAAGGGAGAGGGACCAGACGAAGAGACACACAAACCTACTGCCTTGTAGGTAGACTGGGGACAGTCAAAGGCTAGGGAAAGCACCCCAAATACATGCTTGTCGAAATCGGATGTACTGAGCCACAGGCTTGACAAAGCAGTGCAACGTGAAACCTGCTGCCTTGTAGGTAGACTGGGGACAGTCAAAGGCTAGGGAAAGCATCCCGAATAAATGCTTGTCGAAATCGGATGTACTGAGCCACAGGCTTGACAAAGCAGTGCAACGTAACTTAATTCATGATGTCACAAATCAAAATTAATCGATATGGTGCTAATCCCGTGAAGTCCCATCAGGCGGTGATAGTGCCGGGCCCCCTGCCTCGAGGGGGTCCACCCATGACTACTGGTGGTCACCTTCCCCTGTGCTGTGGAGTCAAGGCACAGAGGAGTAGGTTAAGAGCTATTGACCAAATACCCCGGACACTCAACATACTACAGTGGAATGCCGAAGGAGTTTACAAGAAGAAAGACTCCCTAACACAGCGTCTTCATAAAGATAGAATAGATGTGGCATGCATTCAAGAGACACACCTCAACGCCAATCACAAATTCTCAGTCAGAGGATATCAGGCCACACGTTTCGACCGCGAAGGACACAAAGGAGGAGTTCTAATACTTACACGAAATACAATACCTTGCAGCGAAGTATCTGTGATCTCTAACAACCAAACGGAAATTATAGGTGTTGATATAATGATAAAGGACGTGAAAATAAGAATCTACAATCTGTATAGCCCAGCAGATAAGGACCTTACACTCTCAAACATGAAAATAACTGACACAAACTGCATTATTGTCGGAGACTTTAATAGCCGTTCAGAAAGATGGGGATACCCAGATACTGACAAAAGAGGAGATGAATTGGAGGACTGGGAAATAGACTCAAATCTCCATCTACTCAACAAAGCGGATGACACACCGAGCTTCTACTCCAGAAGATGGCTTACCACTTCTACTCCAGACTTAGCTTTCTGCACAGGAGACATCCTCCACAAAATCGATCGCCATGTGCTGGACCAATTAGCAGGTAGTGACCACAGACCAATCAAGCTTGTAATGAATATGGAGTATGTTCCACAGGAGCAAAAGCCCTTGCCCCGCTGGAATTACAAACGAGCAGATTGGGACAGATTTGCCATACTAACAGACAAATATTGTGAAAACATAAATACACGATATGGCAACATAAAGCAAATGGTGGAAAGTCTAAACAGAGCGATAATACAGGCAGCCACTGAGTCCATTCCAAGAGGAGCGAGGAAAAATTACAAACCATACTGGACTGAAGAACTACAAAGTTTGGAGGACAAAGTTGAAGATGCCAGGAAGACAGCAGAGAGAGAACAAACAATTGAAGCAAACATCTCTCTCAAAGCCATCTCAGCAAAATATAAAAGAACAGTAAATCAAACAACAAGAGATTGTTGGAGGGAAAAAACAGAAAACCTGAATTTTGACAGGGATGGAAACAAACTATGGAAACTAGTGAAAGCCATGAACAATGAAGGACCTAGAAACAAACAAATAACAATTAAACAAGGAAATGCCTTGCTTACAGGCAAAAAGGCTGCAAATGCACTAATGGAACACTATGCAAATGCAAACCACATTGATATTACAACCGAACAGAAGAAAGCAATCAAAGACAAACAGATGCATCATAGAAATAAAGAGACAGCAGCAGAATATATGATGGCAAATCTAACAATGGAAGAAATGGAACAGGCAATGAATACCCTAAAAAGAAGAAATCACCAGGAAAGGATGGAATCACAAATGAAATGCTAATAGGACTAGGCACCAAGGCAAAGAAGAAACTACTAGCAGTCCTAAATAACAGCTGGAAGAGAGGAATAGTCCCACAGGCATGGAAGGAAGCTATACTAATACCAGTCCCAAAGAAAGGAAAAGACCTGGAAGAACCAAATGGCTATCGACCTATCAGTCTACTTAGCTGTGTAGGAAAATTAATGGAACGCATTATCAATGGCAGGCTAACATGGCATCTGGAAGAAAACAAACTCTTAACACCACACCAAGCAGGATTCAGAAAATACAGATCCACTGAAGATCAAATAACGTATATAGCTCAGGAAATAGAGGATGCCTTCCAAGAGAAAAAGCACACACTAGCAGTCTGGATAGATTTAGAAAAAGCATTTGATAAAGTATGGAAGGAAGGACTGAAAGTAAACTGCAAAACATGCATGTTTGTGGAAAAATGTATAAATGGATCAGCCACTACCTTGAGAACAGAACTGCCAGGACAAAAGTACAAGGACAAACAAGCAAAATGATGCTGCTGGAGCAAGGTGTCCCCCAAGGAGGAGTTCTTTCACCAACATTATTCCTAGCATATATAAATGACATCACAGAAAATTTTCCAGCCAGAGTACACACATCCTCCTTTGCAGATGACCTAGCCATATGGACATCTGAAGAATATATTAGTACAGCTAACAGCAGAATACAGCAAGCCTTATTAGCGCTAGAGGACTGGTCAAAATCATGGCTAGTGAAGATAAGTGAGGAGAAAACAACATGCACAGTGTTCTCCCTCTCAAATAAAACTCAGCAACCTAAGCTGGTATTGAATGGAAAAATATTGCGCCATGAAGAAAATCCAAACTATCTAGGAGTCACCTTTGATCGTCGCCTGACATGGAAGACACAGGTTGAGAAAAATCGAACAAGAGCAAGGCAGAGAATGGCAATCATGAAAAAGCTTGCTGGTACAACGTGGGGAGCAGATGAGAAAGTTCTCAAGAAGTTATATACTGGACGGGTGAGGCCAGTACTGGAATATGGCATTGCAGCTTGGGCAACAGCAGCTAAGTCAAACTTTAACAAAATAAGTAGAGTCCAAAACCAAGGAATGCGAATCATAACTGGAAGCCTGAAGACAACGCCTATTAATGAACTAGAAAAGATCACTTGTTTACAACCAATGCAGGATAGAAGAGATAGCAGAGCCCAGCAACAAGCAGAAAAATTTAGAAGATTGACAGACCACCCTATGTACAACAGATTTAATGGTTTTGGAAAGGGAAGACTGAAGCGTAGCAACTTTGTAGAAACTGCAAAACGAAGGATTAGGGCAGATCCTATACTTAACATATCAACAGTCAAGCCCATACACAATGCACACAAGTTCCCAGCTTGGAGACAGCAGCAACTGCCTGAGATGATAGAAAACATTCCTGGTATTGAGAAAAAGAACACTCAGCATGAAACCGAAAGAAGAGAAATAACCCTAAACTACATAAAAGAACATTACCCAAGCAGGAATTGGACCCATGCATATACAGATGGATCAGCCAAAAATTCAATAGAGAATGGAGGAGGAGGAATTCTCCTAAATTTAAAAAATGGAGTGAAAAAAACACATTCAATGGCAACTGGAAAATTTTCAAGTAACTTCAAAGCGGAGGTAGAGGCTTTGAAAACTGCAGCAGAAATGCTCCTGATGGAGGAAAATAAAGAGAAGCAAATAGCTATCTTCACAGATGCAAAGTCAGCTGTCTCAATACTCAAGAGCAATAACAGCACAGAACTAACTGACCTAAGAGCAGCACTCCATGGTCTATGCCAGAAATCCAAAAAAGTTGTAATACAGTGGATCCCATCACATTGCAGTATACCTGGAAACGAAGAGGCTGACAGACTGGCAAAAGAGGGCGGACGACTACCACAGCCTGACATAGACATAACCTATAATGAGGCAAAGAGGTTGATAAAAAGCACTTATAGAACCAAATGGGAATCTGAGCATCCAGGCCATCAGAAGGATGATGCATATTACAAACTCGACCGAAGAGAACAAGTAGCAATCTTCAGACTCCGCACAGGACATAACAGGCTGAAATACCACTTGTTCAATAAACTAAAGATAGGAGATACCGATGAATGTAATTGTAGAACTGGAAAAATGACAGCAAAACATTTGCTGCAGGATTGCCCAACGTATGCAGAACAGAGAAAGATATTTTGGCCCACACCTGCTTCATTTGAGGACAAGCTCTATGGAGATATCAACAAGCTCAAGTTGACCGCAGCTTACTTTAACTACATACAGGTTGACATTTAAAGGTGCATGAAGACCCAGAGGCATGAAATGGAATATTGCTTGGATAGCAAATCCATTATGTGGAAAGTCCAAATCGAAAGCTCGCTGTGTGGGCTTCATAAAAGGTGGAAAAGTGTCCTAGTGGCACGAAATGGAATATTGCTTGGATAGCAAATCCATTACGTGGAAAGTCTGAATCAAAAGCCCATTGTGTGGGCTTCATAAAAGGTGGAAAAGTGTCCTAGTGGCATGAAATGGAATATTGCTTGGATAGCAAATCCATTACGTGGAAAGTCCGTATCTAAAGCCCACTGTGTGGACTTCATAAAAGGTGGAAAAGTGTCCTAGTGGCACGAAATGGAATATTGCTTGGATAGCAAATCCATTACATGGAAAGTCCGAATCGAAAGCTCACTGTGTGGATGTCATCTGCAGACTGCATACTTCTGGTTTCCGGAAGAACAGCCTATGGTGAACGGAAGGCCCAATATACGGAAGTGAGGCTAAGCAGCCATGTGCAGGACGTGACGATTCCTTGGGTGAGCCCAGTACCAGAGCGCTATGTATCGGCTCTGCAATTATGGAAGCCTCCTTGGATGGCGGGGAATGCCCATGGTCTGCCCCTGCCTTCCCTTGAGGGCTGACCAGGATCTTTGGCTGTTCTATATGGACCAGCTGGGATGGGGGATAACACCACAACAGTGAGAGTCAAACGTCCTAAGAAACCCCCGGGAAGGTTAACCCGGTCAACAAATGCCCGCAGAAGTCGGATGTGTCGGCCTAACGGCGCAAGAACGCAGCTCTGCTGTAAACAGGCACAACGCAATCACATCCGAAAAAAAACTCCGGATGAACGAAGAAGAAGAAGAAGACAGGAACACAGAGCTGATCCACGACTTTGGTGATCAAGTGAGATGGCAAAACATGACCGCCCACGCTTATTGGCATGGCATATGATGGATGGATGGTAATTTTCTCCCTAGACATTATTAAGTTCAGAAAACAGATTTTCATTCTCATTGTGTCGCTTATCAGACATGATCAACACTTCTGGCTGTATTCATTCATTCTAATTTATCTAATGAGTTTACAATTTTCATTTGTTTCTTGTAGGACTTGGTCATTGGTTTTTCTGTCCGTCCATAGTATTCTGACTCTGTAGGACTCTCCTATATCTTCTTCTGGTACCTGGTTGGGAACAAACACTGGTGATCCAGACTCCCCAATCATCTCTGACAGCTTAAGGAGGTTACTGTTGTTTATTTTATTATTTGTTGCCCTGGTGTTTAAGCGTTATGCATACATCTTTCTCTGTGTTCCATTGCCTCCCTTGTTTAGTATTTTCCCATATAACAGAAATTACTCTATCCCACTTTATGCTGATATGCCCCATGAACTTGATGAATGATCAGAAACACCTGCAGCTGTCAATGCCATTTATTTTTTGCTCTGTCCAAAGGAGTCTCCGTGGTGAAGTGGTTATGCCGAATGCCTTAAGCTTCAAAGGTTGTGGGTTTGATTCTGACCTATGTCGTTCGGTTCACGAGTACAATTTCCTCAGAAACACCTGGGGGACATCGCTGGAGCTTCAGAGTTTGTGCTTTGTGCAACAGTTTTGGCAGGATGACCAGAGATCAAGCCATATGGGATAAAACCCGGTGCCATGAAGCTGATCCTCTTGTCTTTCTTTCTACTCTGTCCATGATATTCTAAACATTCTTCTTAAAAAACTGCAAATCCACTGTCTCCATTTTCCCCATACTATCATTACGCATTGTGTAGCATTATATATTTCTTCATTCTATTTCCATGTGTTTCTTTATCTCTCCTATTTTCACCCAGGTTTTGCATGGTTTACAATTTATCAAGTGATAAAATTATATCTCTGCATATCTATAAACTTACAGAAGTGAAGAGCTCCTGTGTCTCCTGTATTGTAGAAATTTTAGTCCACTTAAACTTCTTGAACACCTTGACCCTGATTGGGTTATGAAGAGTTCCGGAAGGATGAGTTCGGAAGAAGGTCGGAAACCGCTCTCTGTTGGATAAAGCAGGAGAACTTCCACCATACGACAGCTGTAGGAATAATATACAATCAATATCACAGCAGATACAGCTGTAGGAATAACATTCGGCCAATATCATGGCAGATAGAGCTGGAGGAATAATATACAATTAATATCATGGCAGATACAGCTGTAGGAATAATATACAATTAATATCATGCAGATACAGCTTCCTCTAATGACATGCATGGAAGGTGCAGAGTTACTTCTCTTTGCTCCAGTTATGGGCCCTGGCAACAGATGGGTGTATTTCACAAACATGCTGAATATACAGCATAGCTGAATGGATATGGGTGCTCACTCTTAAACATCCGGTGTGCTGATGCCGAGGGAGCGGTTTCAACCCCTACACCTATTATTTGAACTAAAATGTTGATTTCTTGTCATCTAACTTGGGGACGTAAATTACAAATACCCCACAAGTCGGAGTGAGTGTTTCCCCCATGGTGAGGGACACTGGTAATAGGGAAAGCTAATCCACATGCAAACATCAGTCCAGTGCACTGGAAGTAGTAGTACGTGTATAGACTATACTTGAGTTTATCACAGTGAGCGGACAAAAACAAAACAAATAAAAAACAAATACAAAAACCATTGGCTTACAAGAATCATTGGAAACATCAGAGGCATGACAGAAATGATGATGGTTGACATAAAATGGTAGCCTGGAGGAATATCATTAACATAATTTATTCACAATATCGGGGTTGAGATCTGTGGAGATACACGTCTGGCAGGACACATGATGATGATGGTGATGACTGATTTATAATGTCACCTGATCTCTCAGACAGTGGGACTGAGACTGGCTACCCAACATTCTAGAGACACCTCTCAACCAGACTCTCCTCCAGAAATGTAGACCAAAAGCATGTCATAATATAACCTACCACCACAGAGGTCAGCCTGGTCGAATAGATAAGAATGCGTGTTCTTAAACATCTGATGTGCTGATACTGAAGTAAAAGGCTCAACCTCTACACCGGACAGTTGGACTAAAATGTTGACCTCTCGTTCTTGACTTGGGGACGTAAATTACAAGTACCTCTGAAGATGGAGTGAGTTCGTCTGATGGCGAGGCGCATTTTTAATAGGGAAAGCTAATCCAAATGCAAAATTCAGTCCAGTACTGCTAGAAGTTGTGTGTATGGATTACACTTAAGTTCAAATTGAGTGAGCACAAATAAAAACCTACCACAACAAGTTTCCACATCTTGGCTGCCTGCGCTACAAATGTTGAGACAATGCTACAGCCCGTTAGAACCAGCAGCTTGGTGGGTTTATCGTACAAGAGTTTATACAGAACCTTTGTTCCCAGCCCAGGCTTGCACTGTTTTAACATTACAGAAACAGGGAAACTTAAATAACAAAATATGTTGCAGCATATTAATTTTAATAGTACGTTGATCTTACATAAGATATTACTGGCAATGTATATTATCATCATGTGCCATGGCGATAAGTGTGAGTGGTCATGTTTCGCCATCTTATGCAATCACCAGAGTCAGGAATCAGCTTTGTGTTTTTGTCTCGATTATGCCATTTGGCCAAGCCAACCAAATATTTACTTCTCTGCCGTCCCCTTGCTATTTATGTGTAATATATGTTCAACTCAACTCATATGTATATGTTTTTTTTTTTCTATCTGTCATCTTCCAACAGAACAGACGTCCACAAGCAACTATTGCCAACCTCTTTGCAGATTTGTTCATGATTTACTGGAATGTGTAACTACAGTTTTCTCCCGGACAAGGTAGCAGATTGTATCTGCAGCAAAGAACCTCAATGGCTCAGAACGCTGAAGAATAAAAAGAACGAATGAACGAACGAACGAAAATCTTTATTTTCAAAGGGTTAAGAATTAGGCATGCAGGCCCGTCTGACATTCTGCCCTTCTTCACAATTTCCTCTCATAAACCTTTCATTCAACATCACTTATGAAGCAAATTTTTGACAACAAAAGAACAATAGCATTATAACGCATGAAAAGTAATCAATAACAAATGACTCAATGAGGCAATGTTTAACATGGGCATTATAAATACCTAAGGAAGGTGTAACGTGCCATACATATGGGAATGGTTTTTGGCGACGTTGTCGTTTGAGATAATTTACCATTATTATTGTCTTTTTTTGTTTATGTTTATGGGGGAATGTAGTCAGAAGTAGTAGTCGGGCATGTAGAAGAAGAAGAAGAAGGTAGCCAAGTCTCGTGGCGAGTCTCAATATCAGTCATCTCTTATGTTCTGCATGGTACAATACTATTCCTTGCTTATATGATGAGCCCTGGTAGTTCATAGGTGAAATGTATATGTAGCAAATTATGTTACATCAATGTTGATACCAGCATGACATTCATTGAACTGCTTCTCCAACTTGCAGTCTGTTACAATGTTACTTCTATTATTTGTTGATATCAACACGAGTGTCAACAAATTAGCATCTCCAGCATATAGTCTGGTAAAATATTAGATCTATTATTTATTGATTGATGTCAGGACTTAGTCAGATGTGACCGAGCTACCTAATGAGAGTTAGACAGTACTCTTGCTTTCTGTTAGCAATGTTAGCAAAGATAGGAATGTTGGGATGCACTCACCAAACCCGACACCCCAGATCGTGCCTATGGCTTCGGGTGGAGGAGCGCAATTGGGAGAGTACAAGCCTTATCATAGTGTGAGGAAATGCAATATAAAGATTAAATGTCAAGACAGGGCAGATAAGGCCCTAAGCCTTAGTCAGTAACTGGTCTAAGATCAAACCTCCATCAGGCAGACAGTTTGAACGTTGCTTTACTGATCTGACAGCTTCTGCAACTTGTCTTGTTCCAGATCAGTGGTTCTCAACCGGTGGGGAATTCCCCCAGGGGGGAATTTTGGGGTTTCCAGAGGGGGAATTAAGATTATTTCAAGATCGCCTTAATACAAGAACCGATTACTTGATATTGTTTTTCCCTTCAGACTTCATGGTTCTGTACGTCTCACTCTTCTGAAATTCATTTTATAACGTAAGTAGACCTGCAAATCACGTTTTATGTATTCGGTTAGACTTGTTTTATTATGTGCTATTAAATTTAGCTTCCATTATTACGTATACTGTGTAGGGGCACCGGGAATTTTTAGGGAGGAAATACGAAAGGGGGAATGACGTTCTTAAAATATGGTGAAGGGGAACATGGGCCAAAAAAGGTTGAGAGTCACTGTTCCAGATGTATTGGTGTTAAATTTCCTGTGGAGTAAATTAGGCAAGCCAAAAGAGGGATCATGCTGCATGGGGAACTCATGGTCTCTGCAATCCAGCCCAGGCTTAGTGCAATGGAGAGGTATAACTTCATCCCTAGTCTTACCACCATGAGTTGTAGTTATTATGCCTTTTTTAATCAAAATGTAAGAAACTATTGTTTGTCAAGGCAACAAGGTGCCAAAATTTGTTGATACCAACCTGGCTGTCATTAAACTGCATCTCCAGCTTGTAATCTGGCAAGATGTCGGTTCTGTTATTCACATCTTCCAGAGCCATTTTAACAGCGGGCAAACATCCCACACCTCCTGCCCAGCTACCAGACATGGGGAAGATTCCTCCAATGGTCAGAGTTTTGGGCTTGTAGACCTCGCTATGGGCTTGGAGTATCAGTAGAGTCAGCACGGTGGATGTCAGTTGTAGAGCCATCTGATCTCTCAACTCACAGGCTCACAATATGTTTACATGTCATTCTTTCTGGGGAGAAAAAAAAAAGAAATAATATCACATCACGCAAACTGTACAATAAGTAATAAATCTAGACATTAAATATGTAATTATATTTATGTAACAGAAGTGAGAAGGATTCTCAACAAATCACTGGAGGTTGAAAAATGTTCAAACGATTAACTCTTTGAAGTTTTGGAGAGCTATGGTCAACTTATGAGGTACAAGTCACTGGACTGGAGAGAAGTTGATTTTCTAGGCAATTGTATGTTCAGATGTTCAGTAATTTACCACTGCTTATTGAAAATAAATCAGCATTTAAGTCAAGGGGTTAAACCACCCACATCACCATCAGTTCACCGGAAGTTTGAGAGTGAGGGCTCTTATCATTTCAACTATTTGAGAATATATTTAACTGATTAAGTGCCATGGGATGATTAATTGTCTTTAGAGACTTCCTCTATCTGCCATGGGCTTATATATATATATATATATCACCAAAATATTGCCATTGGATTATAATACAACATGTCTTCTACCTTATTCACAACTTTTAAACCACAACAGTGCACACACCTACTTCCCATTTTCTGGCTTTCATTTTTGTTTGGTCCAAACCTACATTGTGTTTGGCGCAGTATCCGTTAATCATATACAATGAAAATCATGAAGACACATTAAGGAAACTTACAGCTGAATAACTGTCAATCAAAGTACTGACAAGATGTCAGAGAATATCTAGGGAAAGTACTGACAAGATGTCGGAGAATATCTGGGGAAAGTACTGACAAGATGTCGGAGAATATCTGGGGAAAGTACTGACAAGATGTCATAGAATATCTAGGGAAAGTACTGACAAGATGTCGGAGAATATCTGGGGAAAGTACTGACAAGATGTCGGAGAATATCTGGGGAAAGTACTGACAAGATGTCGGAGAATATCTGGGGAAAGTACTGACAAGATGTCATAGAATATCTAGGGAAAGTACTGACAAGATGTCGGAGAATATTTGGGGAAAGTACTGACAAGATGTCGGAGAATATCTGGGGAAAGTACTGACAAGATGTCAGGGAATATCTGGGGAAAGTACTGACAAGATGTCGGAGAATATCTGGGGAAAGTACTGACAAGATGTCGGAGAATATCTGGGGAAAGTACTGACAAGATGTCAGAGAATATCTGGGGAAAGTACTGACAAGATGTCGGAGAATATCTGGGGAAAGTACTGACAAGATGTCGGAGAATATCTGGGGAAAGTACTGACAAGATGTCGGAGAATATCTGGAGAAAGTACTGACAAGATGTCGGAGAATATCTGGAGAAAGTACTGACAAGATGTCATGGAATATCTAGGGAAAGTACTGACAAGATGTCAGAGAATATCTAGGGAAAGTACTGACAAGATGTCGGAGAATATCTGGGGAAAGTACTGACAAGATGTTGGAGAATATCTAGGGAAAGTACTGACAAGATGTCATGGAATATCTAGGGAAAGTACTGACAAGATGTCATGGAATATCTAGGGAAAGTACTGACAAGATGTCATGGAATATCTAGGGAAAGTACTGACAAGATGTCAGAGAATATCTGGAGAAAGTACTGACAAGATGTCGGAGAATATCTGGAGAAAGTACTGACAAGATGTCAGAGAATATCTGGGGAAAGTACTGACAAGATGTTGGAGAATATCTGGAGAAAGTACTGACAAGATGTCGGAGAATATCTGTAGAAAGTACTGACAAGATGTCATGGAATATCTAGGGAAAGTACTGACAAGATGTCAGGGAATATCTAGGGAAAGTACTGACAAGATGTCGGAGAATATCTGGGGAAAGTACTGACAAGATGTTGGAGAATATCTAGGGAAAGTACTGACAAGATGTCATGGAATATCTAGGGAAAGTACTGACAAGAGGTCATGGAATATCTAGGGAAAGTACTGACAAGATGTCATGGAATATCTAGGGAAAGTACTGACAAGATGTCAGAGAATATCTAGGGAAAGTACTGACAAGATGTCAGAGAATATCTAGGGAAAGTACTGACAAGATGTCGGAGAATATCTGGGGAAAGTACTGACAAGATGTTGGAGAATATCTAAGGAGAATACTGGTAAGATGTCTGAAAATATATAAAGATAGTGATGTCTACTTATCTATACAAAGTCTAATTTGAGAAATGTCTCAAATCTGGGCACTCTTCCGACAGACGGGTCTAAATAGTTCTGCAGTGAATAATTTTATATAACTAACACTAACCCTAACCCTAATCACTTATTCACTGCAGAACTATTTAGACCCATCTGTCGGAAGAGTGCCCAAATCTGAAACAATCTACAGAAACTAGGCAAACATTAAGAAACTTCCAACAAATGTAAAAAATGTTCACAATATACCAAATGCACCACAATGTAAACCATCATTTAAAAAACACCAATGCTAAATCTGCATTGTATTGTAGTCCTAACAAATCATAGATACTATACTAGCATAAGAACAATTGATTGTATCTATAAAATAAGACAAATCAAAAATCGAAGTCATTCATTACTGTAAGACTCATTATCACTCTTTTAAACTGTTGTACTTGTAGCTTCATTTTTCTTGTGTCGTCGGTTTAAAAACCATCGTCTGTGTGCAGAACTTGCACTGTGGTAGTATTCAACATTATCATATCTTACTACTGGTTTACATTTGTCGTTAGACCGGGCAGTTCATCTCAGCCTGACTATTAAAAAAAACAGTGCTGTTCTCTGTTGTGTTATCAATTCTCCGTTTGTATTCATGCTAAAAAGTAAAAAGCCGTTAATCCGTTATTCTAGGTACGAGTATTTATTGTTTACGGAAATCAGATGGATGGAAGTTGTTTACTATTGTAAAGGCAGCAGACACCTGGTGGCGTCTGGCTTATGGTTTCTGATATCGATTACGTTCGGGCAGTGAATTGATTATGTTGATCAGACTCGCGGGGACCCGCTCTCCCGCGGTTACCAATGACAACATTGCCTTCTTCATCGTTTTCTGCATTTACGTGAAAAAGTTCTTTCGCCTTATAAATGTAAATTATGTAAAGTATATACTGTAGTTAATGATGAGTTGAGTCAAGAATCAACATCACTGCAGTCGGAACATTCCCGTACGCTGTTCTTCCCCATCGTCAACAGTAAGTGAAGAGCTTCAATACTAATGGTCCAGGTTTCACTAGTAGTCATTATTTTTCAGATTGATTAATTGATTGATTTAGGAACCGACATCACAGCATCCGGGGCATTCCCATAAGCGCTCCGTCCCCATCCTCAGAAAATTATTTATTTATTATAATTATCAGAAATTATTTTTCAGAAAAGTTACCGATTGCAGTGAGATAAGTGTTATGTTATAACTTCGAGAGGTCCGGACCTCATAATGTGATGAATTTCCATGTTTTTTGTCGGGGGGGGGGGGGGGGGGAGAGAGAGAAAATCCTAACCTGCACAGTTCGCGGCGACTGCAATAGCCAGGCGGCCTTAATTCGCCAGGCTCTAAGACACCCCCCCCCCCCCCTTTTTTTTTTTACACCGCAAGTTAACGTAGGTAGTGAGAACAGTTTGTAGTGCTCCACAACCTATAGAGAGCCTATCCTATACTGATAGTGGCTGTGAAACATGGACAATGACAAACTACGCTGAGAAACATCTGACGGTTACAGAAATACGGTTTCTGTGAAAAAGACAAATAGCATGGGCGGACAGAAAAAACCATTGAGCAAGTTCTATCAGACTGAAGAAGCGCCTTTGATACTAGGTGGAGAAGGCGGTAATAACAAATTGAGAACCCGTATGTGGAAAAAAAAGATATTGCGGGGGATCGACATGGATTCTGGAAGAATATCTGAGAGGGAAGACAAGGGAAACTTTTAATCAGGTAGCTGTTGGAACGATTAGTAGTATGACTCTTTGCTGGCTGTTGAACGAGGGGACGGAGGGCGTATGGAAATGTCCTGAATGCACTAATGCCGGTTCTTAGCTCAACTCAACTCAAGAACGAAATGAAAATAAGTAAACTGATTAGAGGAATTAGACGCAGACAGTCAACATAATTGGAGCACATTATGAAAAGAAATACACTAGAGAACTTAGTGACAACTGGCAAGATTGAGGCGGAAAGAACAATGGGAAGACAAAGAAGTAAAGATCTGGGTTGCTTAGCCACGTGGCATGGTCGAGACAAGAATATAGAGCTGATCCACGACTCCGGTGATCGTGTGAGCTGACGAGATATATGCCCTGCCATCTGGCGTAAGCGTTCATGTCTCTCCGCCGATCTTGGTCTTTGGTGTCCTGGATTAACTCTGCTGATGATATTCCTCCAAGCCGCCTTCTCAGTCCATCCAGCATCTCGATCCACCTCTGCGTCTTGTTTCACGGATTTTTCTAGTCCTCACACTGTTTTCATTGCCTCTCTTCTAATCACATGATCAAAGAATGTTGTTTGTCTCTTTCTTATAATTGCATATCATTTTCTACTTTTCATTAGTTCCTTCCCGGCAATCGTTGTTAGTTACTTTGGCATTTCAAGGTATTCGTAACTTTCGTCTCAGGAACCACATCTCCGTTGTTTTCAAGCACTTATTAATTTATTCATTTTCATTGCACGATTGACTGGTATACAGCAAAACAGGTTCTATATTTATAACATTTCAACACTATCTTTAAGATAATTAATTATAGTGGCTTATTGCATAGGGTACTTCTGATCTTCTGAAATTCAGCTTTGGCTTTTTCAATTCTGTTACGAGGGGGCTTCAAATTAAAACCTCATATGTTGCCGTTTTTTTTTAAATTATAATTTTTATTTTATTCATTTTTTTTTTTAAATCTCTGTATATATTCGGAAAGAGTAAAGAACAAATTATAATTTCTCGCTGTAGTCACCACTGCTAGTTAACTAGTCTCGGTTCCAATTTCACGAAAAAAGCTCGCCCCATTATGCTGTGTTCTCACACAAATATCACACAAAATGGTCCTCACTGCCCCTTGTGAAAAGTGGAACAGATAAGAATCTCGACACACGAATAGCCCGCACAGGTACCGTCTACTCTACAGCACCAATAAAATGTTTATATTCCTGTGGAAAGAAATTCTCTGGGGACACTGCTCGGTGTGCCTGACCAGGTCGTGAACACTATGTAACAGAAGTCACGCTTTTTTCAAACTTCATACTCCACACATACACTACACTTGCTGGGCTGACAGGCATGCATCACCATCCTGGACCTTCATTCGCCGATGAATTTCTATAGGTTTCGCCCCTTCACTGATCAAACAACGGATAACAGAACGCCGCTCCTATTTGACGCATATCAAAAGTGGGACGTCCATCTTTAAACTGTCCTTATGACATTACCATGCTTGTCTGCACCGTGATGCCACGTGCTTAACACTATTGACACCTTTAAGTACAATATTGACAGGTTATAAGACAACGGCATGATTGTAATTTATATCACTTTTAAGAGTTTCATTTGAAGCCCCCTCGTTTTAATCTCGGTTACGCATCTCCCATTTAAGTGTGTCAACAACCAATGTGCCAGGCATCATCGGATTACTTCTCCCACACCACACAAGAAACTTGCAAGTCGTGTGAGAGGAAATGAATGATACATTTTATTGCCGTTGGCTCTTTGCATTTACAGAACAGTCGCTATCAAATCACACACAAAGCCACAGAAATGCCTATCATTAGTTTCCTAACCCCTATTGCTAATCTCTATCTACTTGGCTACACAAAAACTCCTATCGACACTAAACGATGTGCTCGCTACGAAGTCAGTCCCCAGTCTGACTTTCCTCCTCGCGTGGCTACACAGCACGCGGAAGGACCTTGTTGCGTCCTTCGGCTTTTTGCGTGCTGATTCACTCCGCACGCTTCTATTAGCCATCTCCTGTTGAGTGGCACTCTCACGTAGCTATCACGTAGGCGTGATTCTGTTGTGACCACGATACTAACTATCTGGTCGACGCCTCCGTGTCTCATGAGAGAACTAGTTAATAGTTCCCCTTTTCTATCACCTACCCTGCCCTTATATCGGGGCACTGTATTACCTCTAATCTACTTGAGGCTGACCACTCTTCCCGGTGGTCTTCTATCCTGAGGCAGACCTCGGACCTTTATGTTTCAGTCTTTGACAAAGTGCCATTGGATGATTATTCACCTTAAACGACTTCCCTATCGGCCATGGCTTTTATATGGCTCAAATATTGTTCACTGCGTTATAATACAACATATCTGCTATCATGTTAACAATTTCAAAGTCATAACTGTGACATACCCCTACTTCCCATTTTCCACCATCCATTTATGTTTGGTCCAGACCTGCATTTTGTTTGGCACTGAATCTGTTAGATCAAAGTGTAGATGTATTTGCACTTGATCTGGCCAGTGTCCTGGGACGGTCATCCAAACCACCAACTCTAATCCCAAAATCACTGTCCACTAACACTGGCAGGCAGGCCTTGATGTACCACAATGAAAGACGTGTTGTTTGTCCATCAAGAATGATGATGACCATTCATTTCATCCAGTGGGGTTGAAAGTATGGAGCCGTGAGTTCTAAGATGGCTGATAAGGCCTATTTTGGCTCGAAATGTTCTTTGACATTGCTTGACATTTCTGGATGAGGATTTCCTGCAGTGGTTTTTCTGTCCCGTCTTTTCTTCACAGTTCTTGCAGTCCTGGTTGCCTCACGTGACTGCACACTTGCATAATGATGCACGCCATGAATTTCGGTCTCTGGCTGCAGTCTCCCAGGTGTCATGATGAATTCCAAAAGCTTTCAGTGAGATTTTCAGAGTATCTTTAAAGCTTTTCCTCTGGTCAGCCTTGTGAGCGTTTATCACAACGCCGTAAAAAATTCTAGCCACATAATTTGAACTGGTAAAACAACCTACATCCTACAATGCGATGGAACAAACTAATTTTATTTTCACGGGGCCACAAATTGGGGACCCAGACATGCCGAAGACGTATAGTATATGGTGTAGTTTTTAATTGATTTATATAGGTTAGTTTCGGATTTGAGATTTAAAGATTGAGCACAACCGGTACGAACCTAAGGCCTTGTCCACGTAGTTTTAATGACTGTGGGGTTTTTGAAAATATTGCAGTTCCATGTTTTGTATTTACCCTTTGTGGATTTCATGCAACATAAAAGATAAATACGCAGGTCTGCATGGTCGAATGGGTAAGAACGTGTTCTTAAACATCCGTTGTGCTGATGCCGAGGTTCAATCCCTACACCGGACAGCTGGACTAAAATGTTGACCTGTCGTTCTTGACTTGAGGACGTAAATTACAAGTACCTCTGAAGTCGGAGTAGGTTCAGCCTGATGGCGAGGGACACTGTTAGGGAAAGCTAATCCACACGCAAAATTCAGTCCATCACTACTATAAATAGTGTGTATGGACCACGCTTGAGTTCAAAGCGAGCGAGCGCAAACAAAAACCAAGGAAAAAAAAAAAAAAACACATGGTAAATACAAAACTTGAACGCCAATATTTTTTCACAAAAAAAAAACAAAAACCACGAAGAGGCTGAAATAAGTCCTTGAATAATAATAATAATAATAATAATAAAAACCTCCCCTTTGTATTTCACAGATTCAGTGCCAGATAGAACGTAGATTTGAATCAAACAAAAATGAATGGCGGGAAATGGAAAGTATGGGTGTGTCACAGTTATGACTTAAAATATTGTTTTATATGGTAGCAGATATGGTGAATTATATACCAATGTAAAGATAAAACTTAAAGTCGCTTAATTTATTTTAAAAAAAAAAATAAATAAATAAATAAATAAAACTACCGTATATAAGCCATTGGCAGATACGAGAAATCTCCTGAGGCGATAACTCATCACATGGCACTTAATCAGTTAAATTTATCAACCTGGTTAAGCATTTTTAACCGCCTCCGTGGTGAAGTGGTTGCGGACGCAGTTCATAATCCCACATACCCGCGTTCGAAACACAGCTGTGTCGGTTTCTTATGAAATGGTATGGGTGCCGGTCGTTCAGAAATCAATGGCAAACTACTGAACGTAAAGTTGCAACTAAGCATTTTCCCTTGTATTGTTATCTCACATTCGTGTTTTACTTAGCCAGATGCCTTGCCTAGTGCACAGTTTCACAGGGCTTAGTTCCGGTCGACCCTGCCACTTCATCCAGGAAACATGCACGCCAATACTAGTCTTTCCAAACAATTCGGACATTTAATATCATTATCATGTGCCATGCCGCTAAAATGAGTCATCATGGTGTGATATTTAAACACAGAACCCACAAACAATATCATCATCATCAAGTGCCGTGCCGGCTGGCGTAGGCGTTCATGGCTCTCCACAGATCTCGGTCTTTGGTGTTCTGGATCAACTCTGCTGATGATATTCCTCCATGCCACCGTCTCAGTCCATCCAGCATCATTTCTCTTGGTCTGCCTCTGCCTCTCTTCCCCTCGATCTTTCCTGTTGTCACGATGTTCTCCAATGCCTCTCTTCTCATCACATGACCAAAGAAAGATGTTTGTCTCTTTCTTATTGTTGTATATAGTGTTCTAGTTTCATTAGCCTCTTTCAGGCAATCGTTGTTAGTTACTCTGGCAGTCCAAGGAATTCGCAACATTCGTCTTAAAAACCACATCTCTGTTGCTTCTAAGTTCTTCCTAATTTGTTCATTTACATTCCAAGATTCGCTGCCATACAGCAAAACTGGTTCTATATAGCATTTTAGTACTCTCTTTCTTACATTCATTGATAGCGACTTATTGCATAAGATACTCTTCATTTTCTGAAATGCTGTCTTTGCCTGTCCTATTCTGCTCTTAATCTCTTTTGTACATCTTCCATCTGATGTTATAAGTGCCCCTAGGTACTTAAAATTATCCACTTGGTTGAGAATTTTCTTCTATTTCTATGTCACATTTTGGCGTCCCCATTTTCTTTGATAACACCATTGTTACTGTTTTCTTGATATTCAAGGACAGTCCTTTCTGTGCACTCTCTGTTACTACACTGTCCAACAATTGTTGTAGGTCTGTTGCATTATCCGCTACCAATACTGTGTCATCTGCATAGCGTATATTGTTTATATTATATCCTCCAATTAGTATTCCTGGCTTCTCTTTGATCTCTCTCATTATCACTTCGCTATACAGGGAGAAGAGATCGGGTGACAAGACACACCCCTGTCGTGCTCCTAGCTTTATCTGTTCATAAGTATACTGTTAACTGTTATATTTGTTAACTGTTATAACAAACAATATGTTGCACGATTTATTGCCTGGCATATTTCACTGCATCTCGTCAGGTACATACTGCAGAGGTATATATCATATGAAGTGAATAAATGAATGATACTTAAGATAAAACAATTAAACCACGTTGTCACAGGTATTGTTGGAAAATAGAACATTTGTTATGTGGGGTATGCATCCGACGAGCAACAGCAAAATATACCAGGCAGTAAATCGTGCAAAATTTTGCTTGTGTGTTTAAGTTCACTAAGGGAATACATTGTTTTGAATGGTTTGATATGTCACATGATCACCAGATTCTTGGATCATGCTTATATCTTTGTCCCGACCATGCCACTGTTTTGCGTGGGGATTAGCTTTCCCTGTTACCAGAATTAGTACCCAGTTACACACCAACGCACCCTGCAGATGTGAGGTTTCAATACCGGCCATGCACACTGCTGGTTTTTGGGCAGAGACAGGGGAAGGATATCTCTGCACTACAGCCCCTGCGAAGATGGCACTAGACTGGTAGGAGTTTCGATGCCAGCCTCACACTGACAGAGGACATTTTGTAGAGTTTCAACTAGCTGACCGCTGGTGCGTCAGACTTAAAGGTTAAATTCACTTTTAAGGGCTAAACACAGCCGTACAGAAGATTCACAAGCAGTCAAACAGATAATCAACCAAGCATAACACATTTCACAATTCTGTCATTTATTTACATAATTTTAACTGATAAAACAACCTACATCCTACAATGTGATGGAACGAAGGAACAAACAAAGTTTATTTTCATAGGGCCACAAATTGGGCACGCAGGCTCATCTTACATTTGGCTCTTCCAATCACTCACCGTTTGTTCATCAATTGTGCATGTTCAATTCACATAAGAAAAATAAAACAAATGAATGTTGTAACCATAAACAATGCATATTACCATGTTTAGAGTATAAACTAAATAAAGGCAATAACTTCTATGCTTTTCCTAATTTGTTAATGTTTGCTCCATGATTCACCACCATACAGCAAAACAAATTCTATATAACATTTCAGAACTCTCTTACATTCAGAGATAGGGATTTATTGCATAGGATGCATTTGATTTTCTGAAATACAGCTTTTGTTTGCCCTATTCTGCTCTTAACCTCTAATGTTATAATTGCCACTGGGTATTCACTAATTATATTAAATTAATATGCAGCATTGTCTGTTGGATCTCACATCTGATTCATAGAATGATCAAATCAGTCAGAAAGTCACCAAAACCTGCTCAAGATGACTACCACATTATGGACAGACCAGAACAAGTCACTTTTCTGTGCCTCAGAACAGGACACAATACATTACACAACCACGTGTATACAAAATTCAAGATTGGTGACTCAGCCATATGCACATGTGGATTGGCATCGCAGATAGCAGAGCACATACTCCAAGACTGCCCAAAATATAAAATATCTGAGCAAACCTTCTGGCCTAGAGAGACAGTGGAAGATAACTCTATGGACCACTGTGTGAACTAAAAACGACAGTTAAATTCACGCAAGAGACGACATTGCAGTTATAGAACTTATAGACATATTTTAAGTGAACGGAAGAAGAACATCTGATTCATGTGATTTTTGTAAATACTGGTGCAGCTTACGCTATTTAAATGTCACACTCAATATTTAAACGTGTATCTATTTACATCGTTCCCTGAAAATCAGGCAGAGGTTGATCAGCATAAGACACCTCAACCAGGAAAATATATGAGGCAGGGGAACTAGCAATGAATGGAGAATCTCATTGGCAGCTGTACTGAAAACCATATTCTGCAATATCTGCAAAGTGATGATGATCTATCTACACATTAATCATTGCTGTCATAACACCAGGAAAATAGACGAGGCAGGGGAACTGGCAAAGATCTGAGAATCTCTTCAGCAGGCGCACTGAAAGCCATGTTCTGCGAAATATCTGCAATGTGATGATCTACTTACACATTTCAGTCATCGCTTTCATAACACGCTTAAACTTTCTCTGCCTGCGGATAAGGAGGTAGAAGTTTCATTCATCATGTGCCATGCCTCCCCTCTCCTGTCTCTACCTTGTCGTAGAGGGGCTAGCATGTTCCAATTACCCCAAGAGCTATGCCGACGGTAGCATAGCTTATGGTAGGGTCTCCCATGTTGGACAGGTCAAGGGATACTAGAGACACACACCTGCTGCCTTGTAAGTAGACTGGCGACAGTCAAAGGTTAGGGAGAGCACACCAGAAAAATTCTTATTGAAATCAGATGTACTGAGCCACAGGCTTGACAAAGCCTGTGGGAACATTTGAATAAATCCTAACATCTGTACACATGGTATACAAGAGTATAAAAATGAGTCTGTTTTAATACACAGCCCATATAGAAGTACAGGAAAACAACATTTCCAAACATATACTTCAATATTTTCTCTATACATGTGTAATAAATATCTGAAAAATATACAACATAATCTGGTATGATATCTAGTCATACTTGGTTTCATAGAAGGAATCCAGCTATTTGGTGACCTTGAAGCTATTAGCTATTCAGAATCTGTTAAAATTAAATGGATAAACATGTCACATCCAGTTTCTTAAACATAAGTTTGTCTTTGATCATCTGTGGTACTGGCAACTTGTTCACTCTAATCTCACGACCTGGGGTTGCTCCTACTGCTGTTGACACCGCCACAAAAGACAAATTAAATAAGGTCATTGGCTCTGTTGTTATCTCAGTCAGGACATCTTGGCATTCAAAGTCACCCACATTCTCAACATGATTCCTCAGCGGAGCTGTTTTTACCCAGCAAAGAAACATCATAATTAGTGAGATACAGATTTGCAACAAAGAAGCGAGCTAGTTTACCATTTCCAACACTTAGAGCTACAACGAGTGGTGAACAAGTGAAAGTCTTAATAATTACTGAACGCTTATATACATTCTTATAAAGTTCTTGATCATATAAAAACGTGTCACTTGATAAAACAATGGCAGGTCCTAATCCACATGTGATTAGTTTGAGAACAACAAGTATCTCACCATGAACGGTCATTCTATGCAAGGCACCTGCTGGTAGATATGATGCGTTGGCTCCTCTATCAAGTAGATATTCCACACAGTGGAAATAATCATAATGCAGATCTTGTTTGTATACAAGATGTGCCAGTGCTGTCTTGGTGTTATCTTTTTTGCTGACAGCATTGATTTCTGCTCCTGAATCAAGAAGTACACACATTGCGTCTTTCGTGTAATTTTGAGCAGCCATCATCAGAGGAGAAAGACCTTCATTATCCTGACAGTTGACATCACATCCTGCCTGGATCAAACATCTCAGAGCTATACCTTCAAGCTTTTCCGATAACATCATTTCATAATATAAATGTGAATTTCCATCAGTACCTCTGCCCTGGTCTACCAACTCTTTAACTGTTGTTCGCTTTCTTGATCTCAATGCATACATGAGAGCTGTTAATCCTTCATCATTTTGTAAGTTTAATAACTCTTTATCTTTGATACACCGAAGTAGAAATGATACATTGTGAACACAACCTTCATAGACAGCATGCATAAGAGCAGTGTTACCTTCCCTATCCCTCTCATTAATTACAGCTCCATGATCCAAGAGAAGCTGCATCACACTCATACTTCTTTCTTTTACAGCTGCCAACATAAGCGCAGTTTTCCCATTACAGCCTCTATCATTTGCTGAAGCACCCTTTGCCAGCAACACGTGAATAACTTCTACCACAGAATTATCTATAATGTCCCTGTTCAATAAAACCTCGATCAGAGGCGTATGACTGTTTTCTCTTATACATTTCAAATGTTTTACTTCCGCACCTCTATCTGTTTGTCTCATAGATTTGACACGATTTGTATTTGCACCCCTTTTAATTAAAAACTTGGCAACTCGTCCATTTTTGGACTCTGCCAATGGACTCATGTCCAAACCGTTTACTCCACTGAAGTCACCTCCTAAGTCAAGAATAAGGCCAATAATGTCCAAATTGCCTTTTCTGACAGACGTGAGCAAAATATCTTTCATTGCAGAAGTTTTTTTCAAATGTTCCATTATTTCATTTTTATAATTCTCAGTCAGAAACCTCACATACTTTGGCTCTTGCTGGTGAACTGCCAACTCAAGGACTTGATCAAAATCAATGATTGCTCCATGTTGGATGAGCAATTTAGCACACTCCATATGACCGCGACTGAGTGCAATGTGAAGTGGGGAGTTAGAAAACTTGTATCTGTTCACATCTGCTTTCTGTGACAGTAACCGTTGAAGGACTTTAAGACAGCCATTTTTTGCAGCAGTTTGTAATGGATCTGATTGTCTGTTATCACACAATGACTGTTTTGATGAAACTGAGCTGGAAGATGGCCCATGAGTACACTTTTCAACCAGAGCACACAAGATGTCTTTAACAACATCCAATAATTCCATTATCGCAAAGTTTTGTGAATTTTCAAGTTTTTTAAAACAATATTTGATTCCAAAGCCTGTGACAAGTTGACAGTGTTTATTTCAATTGTTCTTGATTTCTGTGACCTTGAAATCTGTGTGATGAAGAGTAAATGAAACTTATTAACCAAAGAGCAAGAACGATGGGACAATTCTATAAACCCTATAAAATCATTATTTACTAAAAGGCAATATTACCTTTATAAATATACACACATGCATGGATGCATGAGTGAAAATAATTAATTATCAGGAATTTATGGAGACAGCTGTTTGAGGCTGGGAAGAGTTTATACATGGGTAGAAAGATTTCAAAATGGAAGACAAAATGTCAAATTCAAGATGCTGGAATCCACTCGGAAAGTCAGGACGACCACGTCAAAGGCCCCTGTGTTTCCAGGAAAGGGGTGGAACTGTGAACTAAGCTCGATACAGTGACATGCCAGTGAACAAACTGTGACCTAAGCTCGATACAGTGACATGCCAGTGAACAAACTGAAGCCCGCAATATGATTGAAACACAGGGGACTTCTCTTCACTGATTCAGTGTCAAACAAAACAGTAGAGTTGGACCAAACGGTACACAATCAAATAAACAAGTATTATAATGTGTGTTTCTGTTCACCAAACATTAAAATTTTGAAAGATACCGTGAACAGACAATAAACATACAATCAATATGTTGCACAATTTATCGCCTGGCTTATTTCACATAAATAAGCTAAGTATTATTCACTTTATATGATATATAACTATGTGGTATGCACCTGATCAAATTATAATTATGATTCATTTTTGCTAACACCCAGAGAAGAAAAAGATTTGTGGACAGAGATTTTAAAGGACAGAAAACAAGAATCAAGGCAGCATTTTGTCAGGCACAATAAGACATACATAAAAGGAAATTAAGAACCATTTTTATGGCATGATTAGTTTGTATATGGTGCTAACCCCCATGTTTTTAGACTGATCAGCATTAGTGGGGGTGTGGTCAAAATCATGCCAGTCACTTTTCCATCCCAGCAAATCCTGAAACTTATTGAAACTAGGTCAACCTGGGAGCATGTCTCTGAAAAATATGCCTGCCTTTGAAGGGATTTGAACATATGACCATTGGACCACCAGACACGTGTGCTAGCCACTGCCTCACCGGGTATATGTAAGTAGAGCAAAGTAAAGGACACTTTTTAACATCTTGAAGTGTACTCAATATATGTGCCAATCCTATGTTTGTATAAACCAATCGATGTGGTCAGTGTTATGACTACTGTCTTTACTCGTACTATTTATAGTACTCGTTTGGATTTTTGTGGTCAGGTTAGGCTGAAATACCACTTGTTCAATAAACTAAAGATAGGAGATACCGATGAATGTAATTGTCGAACTGGTAAAATGACAGCTAAACATTTGCTGCAGGAGTGTCCAATATATGCAGAACAGAGAAAGATATTTTGGCCCACGCCTGCTTCATTTGAGGACAAGCTCTATGGAGATATCAACAAGCTCAAGTTGACTGCAGCTTACTTTAACTACATACAGGTTGACATTTAAAGGTGCATGAAGAAGTATTTAGACTGCCACATTTCATACCACATGTATGAGGTTACAAAAGCGCCCCAGAGGCATGAAATGGAATATTGCTTGGATAGCAAATCCATTAATTGGAAAGTCCGAATCAAAAGCTCACTGTGAGATTCATAAAAGGTGAAAAAAGTGTCCTAGTGGCACGAAATGGAATATTGCTTGGATAGCAAATCCATTACGTGGAAAGTTCACTGTGTGGATGTCATCTGCAGACTGCATTCTTCTGGTTTCCGGAGGAACAGCCTATGGTGAACAGAAGGCCCAATATACGAAAGTGAGGCTAAGCAGCCATGTGCAGGACGTGATGATTCTTTGAGTAAGCCCAGTACCAGAGCGATGTGTGTCGGCTCTGCAAGTATGGAAGCCTCCTTGGATGGCGGATATTGCCCATGGTCTGCCCCTGCCTTCCCTTGAGGGTTGACCAGGATGTCTTTGGCTGTTCTGTATAGGCCAGCTGGGATGAGGGATAACACCACAACAGTGAGATTCAAACATCCTAAGAAACCCCCGGGAAGGTTAACCCGGTCAACAAATGCCCGCAGAAGTCAGATGTGTCGGTCTAACGGCGCAAGACCATACTACCACAGCTCTGCTGTAAACAGGCACAATGCAATCACGTCCAGAAAAAAACTCCGGATGAACGCAGAAGAAGGAGAAGAAGTTCTTGTTTTTTTAAATGTTAGTATGTAATTATTAATTGTTCAGGCCCCGGTGAGGACCAGGAATTATTTAAAAAATGCACCGGAATTTCCAGTAATTTCCCTGGTCTCTGGCTAGTGAGATCGGACGCCCGTGTGTATTTTTGCGCACGTAAAAAATCCCTTGGCAGTTGGAAATCGAAAATAGTAGCCTAACGACGCTGCCCGGGCAAAATTTCGAGTTAAAAATATACCCAAAGTATCTCAGGATCCTCAGCGGTGCTACGGAGTTCGTGCACTGAGCTGAGTTTCTCCAGACTCAGGTTTGAGTTAGGAGGAGAACGGGGCACTTATGAGTTGCACCCGTGTGCCGTGATGTTGATCCGTAAAACTAAAACTAAAACTTAAAAAAAAAAAACTAAAACTATTAATTGCTCACTTTTAGATACAGAACAGTGTAATTTTAGAACAGAAGTAGAAATCAATTTTAGTGAATATTTAATTAATTAATATTAATATTTATTATTTAATAATTTAATAATTAATTAACTGCTGCTTAATTTATGCAGCATTTACAAACTTATTTACTTACATGTATGCATGATATTTAATCAACAAAAGAAAGCTGTTGCAATGCAGTTGGTACATTAAGACAATATGAGTACATTTTCATAAATTGTTCTTTCACTAACGACGAACATTTCACGTGACATTTAATTAATATAAATTGGTAGCTATTTTTAACTGTTAATTAGATCACAGCAAATCCAATCGCAAAGTCTTAAAAGTTGAGTGCATTTATCTCCGAGACATGGAGAGACTTGTGCGTTGTGCGATGCTTTCGGCAGTTCGCCCTGCGGAAAGAGACCAAGCCATATGGGATACCCAGTGCAATGAAGTCAATCATCTTGATCCTGTCGACATTCTATCTGTTACCAAAATGTACAATAAAGTATACATCTTTCCAGGTTTGTTAGTGATGCGATGTACTTTTAATGAATAATAAACAACTGGCGTTCATTTTAAATTGTTAATTAGGTCACGGCACATCCTATAGAAAAATAGATGTCAAGTTAGGCCTCGCCAACCCGGACGCAATGGAATATGGTACTCTACGTTGTCCGTTTAAAAATAAACAAGCCACAGTAATAGAAGGCAGAATGTCCCAGCTTCCAATTTATTGAGCCGTGATAAAATCTCCCTCAATACTTAGGACCTCTTTACACTTCCTGGTTCTAAATTATGACAGACACAAAAATCATAACTCTGCTTAGAATTAACGTACTCTTGAATCTTCGTTGAGATACTGGGCGTTGGATTCATCTTGTCACACTGTATCATCCAACTGTGATGATTTCATAAGTTAGAAACCCATTTAAAAATATTCTAATAATAACATTTTACACCACAAGCGTATAGTATAAGTTACTTATTTTTAATTTGTTATTTTGTCACTCACTCAGTCACTGTTTTTATTTTGTTTAAATATCAAAATAATTTAGTTAATATTTAAATTCAATAATCAATTCAACCGCCAATCCTCCACTTGTAGAAAGAAATGTGACTGAACTGAAAATAAATAAAGCACTTTACACTTACCTCAAGTTCTGAATATATTAATTTTATTATTAATGAATTAATCACAATAACTGTGCGAGAAGAAAATAAATATCTGGAGCTGGCGAGAGACAGGGACTCCCAGGGGAGCGCTGACGCTGAAGCAATGTTGAAGATCCGATGACTAACTACAAAGACGACTTTCGTTGTGAAGATGCCATGTGGTCTGATTTGATTTGTTACCTGGTTGCCAGATTTGTTATTTTGAAACCAAATGATACAATTTAAAAACAAAATTAATAATTGACATTTGGAATGTCAAGTCAAGTGCACAGTGAAACAGGGTGTGTTTGATTTGAATTATTGTGGACTTTTTAAAAGCAAGTATCAAGTATCAGGGATGCCAGATCACCGTGATAAAGAAAAAAGCCAAGTTACGAAATAAAAACGAAGTGATTATTACCAAACGTTTGGTAATAAAATCTCGCATTATTCCAAAACGGCTGGTCACGTGATTATTCGCGGATGTACCAAACGTTTGGTAATAAAATCTCGCATTATTCCCAAACGGCTGGTCACGTGATTATTCGCGGTCACGTGACGTAGGTTTGACTACATTATTAATGTTTGTGGTAATGTTATTGATTCTTCGATGGTGTATTGGCAAGTGTTTCCGCATGCTACGGTGGAGACTGGGGTTCCGCCGGCAGTTTTTTTTTTTTTTTTAATGTTTAATGAACAAAATATTAAACATTATGAACTACAATATAGAACTGAGAAACTCGACGCTTGAACAAGAATCGCCATGGCAAAGGTAGCCTTTAGCAAGATGAAAAACATCATCATCATCATCAAGTGCCGTGCCGGCTGGCGTAGGCGTTCATGGCTCTCCATAGATCTCGGTCTTTGGTTTTCTGGATCAACTCTGCTGCTGATATTCCTCCATGCCACCTTCTCAATCCCTCCAGCATCACTTCTCTTGGTCTACCTCTGCCTCTCTTCCCCTCGATCTTTCCAGTTGTTACGATGTTCTCCAAAGCCTCTCTTCTCATCACATGACCGAAGAAAGCTGTTTGTCTCCGTCTTATTGTTGTATATAATGTTCTAGTTTCGTTAGCCTGTTTCAGGCAGTCGTCGTTAGTTACTCTGGCAGTCCAAGGAATTCGCAACATTCGTCTCAGGAACCACATCTCTGTTGCTTCTAATTTCTTCTTAATTTGTTCATTTACATTCCAAGATTCACTGCCATACAGCAAAACTGGTTCTACATAGCATTTCAGCACTCTCTTTCTTACATTCAGTGATAGTGACTTATTGCATAAGATACTCTTCATTTTCTGAAATGCGGCTTTTGCCTGCCCTATTCTGCTCCTAATCTCTGTTGTACATCTTCCATCTGATGTTATAAATGCCCCTAGGTATCTAAAATTATCAACTTGGTTAAGGATTTTCCCTTCTATTTCTATGTCACATTTTGGTGTCACGATTTTCTTTGATATTACCATTGTTACTGTTTTCTTGATATTCCTTTCCTTGCACTCTCTGTTACTACAACGTCTAATAATTGTTGTAGGTCTGTTGAATTATCCGCCACCAATACTGTGTCATCTGCATAGCGTATATTATTTATATTATAACCTCCAACTAGTATTCCTGGCATCTCTTTGATCTCTCTCATTATTACTTCGCTATACAGGGAGAAAAGATCTGGTGACAAGACACACCCTTGTCGTACTCCTAGCTTTATCTGTTCGTAACTACCCTCTTTATTTCCCATTTTAATTGCTGCTACTTGGTTCCAGTAAATATTCTTTATTATTCTTAAATCTTTTTCATCAGTGTTGATATCTTCCAACATTTTAATCAGTTCATCATGTTTTACTTTATCAAATGCCTTAGTATAATCTATGAAGCACAAATATATGTCTCTCTGTTTCTCTATTGACCTTTCTATTAGTGTCCGCAATGTATAAATTGCATTGTTTGTGCCCTTTCCTTCCACAAATCCATACTGTTCTTCACTAATTTCCATTTTTATTTTATTTTTTGGTTCTTCTCATTATGATTCTGAGTAGAAGCTTAGTGATATGGTTTATAAGGTTAATTGTACGAAAATCTTCACAATCAATTGCTCCTGATCTTTTTGGTATAGCTATAAATACAGATTTCAGCATATCACTGGGTAAATATCCACTGCTGTAAATATCATTCAACATTTTGGTTAATATATCTACTCCAAATTCTCCCAATACTTCTAATTCTTCTATTGTGATTTCATCTGGCCCAGCTGTTTTTCCTTTCTTCATACGTTTCATAGCGTCAGCGACTTCTTCTTTCAGAATAGGTGGACCTTCTAAGTTACTATCTTCTGTTAATTCTGCCCTTTCTCCTTCATATAATTCTCTTATATACTCATTCCACCTCTTCATTATAGCATCTTCCTCTAATATTATCTTTCCTGTTTTTGATTTCAAACACCCTGTATTTATTCTTATTTCTTTTCCTGTAAGCTCACTGATTTGTCTGTGCATATTTTTTGTATCTTTAATGGAATTTAATTCAATTTTTTTGCATTGCTCGTTTAACCAATTTTCTTTAGCCTTCCCACATTTATCTTTTATTTCTTTATTTATCTTAGCGTATTCTTGTTTGTCATTTTTACACTGTTTTCTTTTGTCCATCAGTTTTAAGATATCTTCATTCATCCATTTTTTCTTAGCTATTTTGCCTCTCTCCGGTAATACTTCTTTGCTAGTTTGATGAATGGAGCCCCTTAACATTTCCCATTGTTCATCTATACTCTGTATTTTAGTTATTGCATTGTACCTATTTTTCACAGTCACTCTGTATTGTTCTTGCATTTCTTTATCTATTTTCAGAACCTTTATTAAGTCTCATGTTCTTAACCATTTTTTTCCCCTCTCTTTAATCTTACTTTTATTTGTCCACATAGTGGTACATGATCACTATTACAGTCAGCACCAGGCATTGTCTTTACATTAATTAAAGCATTTCTAAATCTTTTATTAATTAGTATGTAGTCAATTTATTTATTTTCTTATCAGGGCTTATCCATGTGTACAGTCGTCTTTTATGGTGTTTAAACCATATGTTTCCAATTATCATATCATTGATATTTGCCCATTCTATTAGCTTTTCCCCTCTTTCATTTCTTGTACCTAAACCATAATTCCCCACTACATCCTCCATTTTTCCCTTTCCTACTTTTGCATTAAAATCACCAATTATTATCTTTATTTCTTGTGATCCAATTTGAGCCATCGCCATTTCTATTTCATCGTAAAAGTGTTGTATTTCTTCATCACTACTGCTTGCTGTTGGTGCATATACTTGTATAATATTTATGTCTATTGGTTTGCCTTTGATTTTTACCATAATAACTCTATCTGAAATACACCAGTATCCATTAATTGACTTGGCTGTTTTTTCGTCTAATATTATTCATACACCTTTTTCATGTGTATCCCCTCCAGAATAAATTATTGTGTGATTGTCAGCTATAATTTTGCCCGATCCCTTCCATCTCATCTCACTAACGCCTAGTATATTCATTTTCATGCAATCCATCTCTCTTAGAACATTGGTCAACTTTCCTAGCTCATTTAATGTCCTAACATTCCATGTTCCTACTCTAAATTTATTTATTTTAGTTAAGATTTTGCCATCAGTAGCTGGATGACGGTCTGGTGTCACCTGTGGCTCATGACTGTCCCTACCGGACGAGGATGCCCTAAGACAG
This sequence comes from Cepaea nemoralis, assembly GCA_014155875.1. Lineage (NCBI taxonomy): Eukaryota > Metazoa > Mollusca > Gastropoda > Stylommatophora > Helicidae > Cepaea > Cepaea nemoralis. Next base: position 162,699 of record JACEFZ010003502.1, on the reverse strand, counting down.
CCATTAACGTCCTTCACTAACTTTGATATATGTTTTGCCATGAAGTCTTGGGAAGATAATGTGGTGGTTTCCCCTTGCCTTCCACATTCACATGGTGGTCTTTTTACCTCTGCCTTTGACAGCCATTTCCGACTGTAAGGACAAGTGAGTGCCTTGCTCTGCTCAGCTGCAGAGTTGTCCACTTATTCCGGTGGATACTCGGTCCCCAGAGCTGTGTTAGCCACACCGTGGTGTGTTTCCATCCTCTACCGCGGGGAGGTGCAGCTGGGATTTTCCCTTCATAAAGTTATGGTCTCTGACCAAAACTCTCCAGTACTTTTAGAGGATATGAAAAACATACTGACCAATAAAAAGATTTCAATTGAAACGAGAAAAAGAGTTGAGGTGTTACATAGAACCTGTACTTTTGTATGGATGTGAAACTTGGACAATGTGCAGTCAAGCTGAATAACATCTGATGGCTGTAGAAATGTGGTTTCTGAGGACAATTTAAAGAATACCATGGACAGACAGAAAAACCAATGAACAAGTCCTTCAAGAAACAAATGTAGATCGTAAACTGATTATAGACATTAGACGTAGACAGTCAACATTTTTTGGGCATGTTATGAGAAGAAATGAATTGGAGAACTTAGGTGACAACTGGCAAGATTGAAGGGAACAGACCAAGGGGAAGACCTAGACGTAAATACCTGCGCGAGATTGGCAGCGGATTGAGTCGCGCTGGTTACTTACGGAGGTATGTGAGCCGGTCGTTCAGAAAGCAATGGCAAACTACGGGACGTAAACCTTGCTGCAACGGCAGCTGAATAATGCTGGTATTGACTGCAATGTCCTAAAAAAAGGAAGAGTACTCAACCAATAATTTAACCCTGTGTGAACTTTGTCACCTTTGAACCCTCACTTCGGAGTTCATAAAAACAAATGTTGCAGTGTCACTTACAGGCTTACTTTCTTCTCATGCGTACGCAAATTCAACGTTAAGAAGTAAGTAACGTATCTAGGCATTAACTGAGATATGAACATTAAAGTTTTATGGAATAAACTAATGTATGTAGTTGAAATTCAAAAAGAGCTTGAAAACAAAAGACAGACTAGCAGACGGCGGTAGTAAACGTCACTTGACCAGCCGTTTGGGAATAATGTACGGAATTATTACCAAACGTTTGGTAATAACATCTCTCATTATTACCAAACGTTTGTAATAAAGTCTCTAATAAAGTGTGCTTCAAACCAGTCGGCTGACTTTGGTTGATACTTGCCAAATGTTGATAGTGCTGTGGTATAGATGGTGTCGCGCAAATGACTCCATCTCTCGGTGGCATGTTCCATTTGTGGGGCTAGGCAGAGCCTCCGCCATAGCCTGGGTGAATTTATTGACCTCTTTGTTTCGGGTGCCGCTGGTGTCGATGCGTGGTCTTCTTTCTGTTCTGTAGATTCTCTTATGCTTTATCTTCACCTTGCTGGAAACGAGTGAATGATTCGGTGTCGCGGTCAGCACTATGATAGCTGCGAGTCAGCCGTACATTACGGAGATTGTTGCGTTTAGTGAGCACCAGGTCGAGTTGGTGCCAGTTCTTTGATCTGGGGTCCCTCCATGACACCTAACATGTTAATATTCAGTCTTATCATTTCTTTCTTAATGTTATTAAAGTGTGGGATCTCATCTCATCTCATCATGTTCCTCTTGTACCTTGCGGTGTCGAGGTGACGTATAAATCGCGGGAGAGTGTCCGCTTATGGGCTTCACGTATCGATATTCCCACGGACTCTGTTATTCACTGCGTCCATCGTTTGCGTGGTCGGCCTCTTCCTCTGCTTCCATCTGGTCTGTACATCATTGCTTGTTGTGGTACACTGTTAGTTGGTAACCTACTTGCATGGCCAAACCATTTGACTTGTTGCCTTCTAATAAAATCTAGCGCAGCTATAACCCCCACGTTAGTCCTGATTTCTTCATTTCTGATCTTATCTCTTCTTGATACATTGAGTATTCTTCTCAGGAATCTCGTTTCTGTTGTGATTTTCTTTTCTCTTTTTCTGTCATTGTCCAGGTTTGGCATTGGTAACATAGAGTTGGTGGGAAAATTGTTTTGTAAAGTGCTTTCTTAGTAGTTAGTGATACATGTTTGTTCTTCAGTATTGGTGCCATTTCTCCAATGGGTTAGTTTGCCTTATTGCATCTTTTTTTCTTCTGATTTGCCATTTGATGATATAACACTTCCTAAGTACGCGAACCTCTTTACTGTCTCAAGGGGTGTTCGTTTAGGTGAATTGTTGTTGTTGTTGTTTTTTTCTTCTTTGGTTATAGTCATTACCTCTGTTTTATTTATACTAATTTTCATGTTATGTTCCCTGTACCAGTGCTTCCCAAAGTGGTGGTCCGCGGACCGGTGCCGGTCCGCGAGCCCTTCTTTGCCGGTCCACAACGTGAGTGGAAAAAAGTAAGATGTTGTATCGTTTTCCAAGATATATTTTATTTTTATTTTATATCGGTGTTCGTTACTGTCGGTGTCTCACGATGTGCAATGACAACAGAGTGAGATTTGTCGTTGTCTAGGTTCTACTGTTTCTACTATCTCACTGTAGAGTGGGAGCTGAGCTTGCCACCTATCTCACACCACAAGTCACCACTGCAACATACATCCACCAGTCAGTGAACAACAGTTAATTTGCGCACATCAATTCCTTTAATGACGAATGAACACGGACACACGTAATATATACATCCAGGAACAGTATTTCCAGAATATCTCTTCATCACAATCTAACACTCACAGAACACTGCCTCTCAAGGCCCTTTTAATACTAATCCACCGCAACAATAAATCAGCCACTCTCTTGGCCTGGACTCAATCGATTCCCTCCACTCTGGGACTCGAATTTAACAACTATGTCTGCTGATAAACGGGCTCAGTCTTTAATCATTAGTCTCAGAATTCCTATCACTGAAAAACACAGGGCGATTTCTATCACTACCTCCCCTATTCTTCACGTTCCCAGACCACCGACCTCCTCCTGTCGTGTCCCAAACTCAACTGTCCTTCCGACCCTCTCGGGATCTCAACTTCCACTGTTCCCGACAATGTTTTCACTGTCTTTTTTCCGTTCTTGCAGCCTTCCCTATGCTCCACACAACACTACCCCCCAGCTCAATTGTCTGCCCCATAAATTACATTAGCCAGCTGACTTCTCCTCAACTGCCCCTTCCATCACTGTACTCTCATTTAGGGGGCTGAGTGGTCTCGAGGTATGGTGCCCACCTCGAGTGCTGGAGGTCCCGGGTTCAGGCCCCGGTGAGGACCGAGATTTATTTACTTAATCCACCTGGACTTCCAATAATAAAATTTCCCCTGGTCTCTGGTTAGTGAGATCGGACACCCGTGTGTATTGTTGCGCACGTAAAAAATCCCTTGGCAGTTGGAAATTGAAAAAGAGTAGCCTAACGCCGCTGCCCGGGCAAAATTTCGAGTTAAAAATCTACCCAAAGTAGTTCAGGATCCTCGCCGTTGCTACGGAGTTCGTGCATTGAGCTGAGTTTCTCCAGACTCAGGTTTGAGTTAGAAGAAAAACGGAGCACTTATGGGGTTAACCCCGTGTGCCGTGATGTTGATCCAACGACTAAAACGACTAAACGACTAAACTCTCATTTGCCTCCTCCGGGGACTAACTCCCCGTCCCATTTTACCTCGTGAACTTGTTTATGTACTACTAGCATTGTTACTAAGGTCACTCTCCTTACTGTCATTGAACCCAGACATATGTCACGTTGTATACCAGTATATACACTTTTACAAGAAGATCTAAATGTAGTGTTGACATTTGAAACATTTTTTTTATTTGTAAATCTCTAAAAATTGTTACTCATGAAAATGGGACCACCATTAAATAAATCACCGTCATCCAATAATATTATGCAGCAGTATTTAGCGCACCGGGACAATACCCACAATTACGTTACATCTTATATTTATATTAAAATGTATATTGAGGTCCAGAAAGCAATGGCAACCTACTGAGCGTAATCTTGCCAAGAAATCAACATACAGCTGAAAGATGCTGGTGTTGACAGCGATGTCCTGTAAAGGATATGCAAAAAAACAAACAAACAAATATTGAGGTCATATAAAATTCCAGAATACAAGGAGAAAATTTTTTTTTTTTTTAACGGCACGGGTCCCAGGTGCAAAAGGAAAATTGTATGTCGGTCCGCGAAAGTGAAAAGTTTGTGAAGAACTGCAATATACATCTCGTTTAGACTATTCATGTGGTCTTATATTTCAGCTTCTGATTTTACTAGGAACGCTTGGTTGTCCGCAAACAGGAGTTCTCTTGTGGTGAAACTTCTTCTGTGTTGTCGTCATACAGTGTTCTTGCGGTAACTGTTTGAATTGACATACGTTGTCTAATTATGTTATGCAACAAGAGAAGAGACAGGAGAGGGATGTGATGTGTGTGTTAAATTCCTGTACACTTTATGTGACCGTAGGAGGCCAGTAAAAAAATGTTCTTCCCCCATATAGAGGGAAGCCTGTGATATGCAACTTAGTGCGGTACATTGAAAGTCAACAAAATAAACTTTAGAGTATAAATTTATAACGCAAAATGTGGTTCTAAAATGTAAGTATCTAAAATTTACAAATATTTTCTATAAGAAATCTAAATGTTATGTATTTGTAATTAACAGAATTTACACTATTACATTGATTTCTTAATTTATACGGCAAAAGGATAGACGTTTATAATTGAGTGTTATTATTATCGCTATAATATAATTTATTGTTTTCTAATTGAAGTAGTTTCCCTTGGAACAATGTTAGATGTTTATGTCCCCTACTCCAAAAAAAAGAAGGGATTGTTTAAAGGGAGAGTTTATTCGCAGGGCCCTGCGAATAGACGCTTTGTTTATTCGCAGGGCCCTACGAATAGACGCTTTGTTTATTCACAGGGCCCTACGAATATGTCTATCTGAATCTCTATCTAACAAACTGTTTGTCTGTCTTTCCATATGCATATATGATATGTATGTCTGGTTGACTCTCTATGTGTATGTATGCGTGTGTCTGACTCTCTATCTGTCTGCTGTCTGTCTGCCAGTTTATATATCCGTTGTTTATTTGTCTGTATCTCTGACTGCCTCTCTCTCTCTCTCTCTCTCTCTCTCTCTCTCTCTCTCTCTCTCTCTCTCTCTCTCTCTCTCTCTCTCTCTCTCTCTCGGTCGCTCGGCCTGTCAACCTGCCTGCTCAGAGTATTGCAGGGAGAGGTTGAAAGAGATGTATGAATTGGCATGGTGGAACACAGATGATCGACGAGCGAGTGTCAGGTTGGATCTAGCTACCCATCTACCTGCGTACCTACTCATCCACCTACCTGCCTAGCTACCCACATACCTGCTTACTTAACTACCTACCCACATATCTGCCTCTCTAACCATCTATCTGTCTAACAACCCACCTACCTGCCTACTTAACCACTTTCGTGTCCAACTACCCACCTACCTAACCAACTATGAATATTACAAAGAATTATCGCCGAAGCAACGGAGTACGTGCTTTGTGCTCGATACTTTTGACAACAGCCATCGGGGAGAGAATGAAGCGGAGGAGAAGAGGTAGGGGAGAGGGGGGCAGGAAAAGGAAGAAGAGGGCTGGAGCCAGAAGGGGTAGAAGGAAAACGGATCATTTGGGACTCAAAAATGTGTGGGTTGGGTATTGGAATTGCCGTAGTGCAAAGCAACGAGGACCAATACTGGAGAAACTATTACTAACTAAATTACACTCACTTTAAATAACACAATTCTAAATACCCAAAGAGGTGAAGGATTGACTTTCACCCAATGAATTGCTCAAAAATAAAAAAAAAACATTGTCCGGCAAGGAAACGAACGATTGACATTTGACTTTCATCCAATTAATTGCTGAACAATTAAAAAAAAAATGTCTGGCAAAGAAACGAACCTCGAGCTTCCGCCCATCAGGTGGAGACACTATCATCTATGCCACTGACAACACGTTTCCCAATCAACGAAAATGTATAATATAGCCGCAAACTTACGTTAAATCACGTGACCAGCTCATAGGGCACTGCGAATAGATGCTTTAAAGAAAATTGACTGCCTAAAGATACAGAGCAGTTCTGGCAAGGAGTCATGAAACATCCCCAATTTAAAAAAAGTTTGCTTCTTTTATTTTTATTTTATAAATTTAATAAATTTTATAAATTAATCTTGAGCATAGCTTACGATGGGTAGCGTTGTGATGTTCTGTTGTGATAATTTGGTGTGTCCAGTGTGTGCCGCGTGGTTACACACCCGCTTCACACGCGTGATCCGGGACTGTTTCCGGATCCGGTCAGGGATATGCACTACTGACGAGCTCAAATGAGGGCGAAACTCGAGTATAGTGCTTCCATATTGACGTGGATAGGCCTTAGGTTCATACGAGAATGCGATCGGCGTTGCCAGTAGTGGGTTGTGCTCAATATTTAAATATTATATATTTTATTATTTATTATTTATATTATATTATATATATATATATATATATATATATATATATATATATATATATATATATATATATATATATATATATATATATATATATATATATATTATATAAATATTAAATATTTAAATATTGTAGTAGTAGTAGTAGTAGTAGTAGTAGTAGTAGTAGTAGTAGTAGTAGTAGTAGTAGTAGTAGTAGTAGTAGTAGTAGTAATAGTAGTAGTAGTAGTAGTAGTAGTAGTAGATGGGTGGCGTTGTGGTGTTCTGTTGTGATAATTTGGTGTGTCCAGTGTGTGCCGCGTGGTTACACACCCGCTGCACACGCGTGATCCGGACTGTTTCCGGATCCGGTCAGGGATATGCACTGCTGACGAGCTCAAATGAGGGCGAGGCTCGAGTCTGGTGCTTCCATATTGGCGTGGATGGGCCTTAGGTTCATGCCGGAATGCGATCGGCGTTGCCAGTAGTGGGTTGTGCTCAATATTTAAAATTTCAAATCCCGAAACAACCACGTAATCAATATTTAAATAGACGCTTTGTTTATTCACAGGGCCCTACGAATAGACACTTCCTTGTTTAAAAGCCGATAGGCTCGACTTCGTTGCACTGAGTTTTTATCGCACATGGTTCGGTCTCTTTCCGCACCGCGGAAAACGTGGCACAGTGCACGATCTCCGTAGCTCTAGCGACGACCCACAGGATTCTCTTGAAACATTCACTCTTGAACCGAAGGTTCGCGGCCCGGAATCGACAGATTTCTTCTTATCTCCTCCTGACAGTAATTGCAATAGTCGGGGTGCCCCACCGGCTAGATGAAAGTATTTTTCACTGGCGAGCAACCCCTAATAGTCAGAAACTGACTAGGGACAAAATCTATATGGCTGAACTACAGATTAAGCCCATGAATATCCAACGTACAGCTCCAAGTCTGTCCAGTCATAAAAATTCTTTTAACCACTAACCCTCACCATAGTGTCACACCTGGCTGGTTCTGACCATTATTAGCCCACTGAGTCTTATCAGTGATTTCACACCTTGCGCCTCTAGTCTCTACCAGATGGGGTCAGCCATCGCGGTTGGGCGATTTCCTAGCTATTCTTATCAGGTGTCATGTCAAGGGAACAATTAGATTCTCATGGTCAACAGCCAGTTTACAACTCTGTTGGTAAACCAGGTTTGCTTGCGTCATGCCTGGTTGGTTTTAATTACCATTCAGTCCCCTGAGTCTGCCCTCCAGTCTGGCTGGATTGATAACCTCTGGGGGTGACAGGGACTGGTGTCAAATTAACTTCCCAACTAGAAAGCCATTCCTGGTGGTTTGTTTACTTGCAGGTTTTGCAAGCTTACGTCAAGACAGTATAGCCTTGAATATAGAGAAAACGGTTTTGTTCGTCTGTTGATCCTCTACATGGCCCATCAAAAGTGAACCGAAAATTGTTAGGGAAGTAAAGGCTGCCAATTCGTGACAGAGCTTTCCCCTTAAAAAAAAGTTTCTGCCAGAAATCTTTTTTCAACGCACGCCGTACATCCCAGAATAATGCCTAAGCACTCTCCGTTCTGTATCTGCCTAAAGGTTTCCAATATTCCTTGTGGCAGTGGGTTGTCCTGCATAAAGACGTCCCATTTCCATAACCCAAAGATACTCTGGATAGATCCTTGTACCTGGTTTTCGGCCGGGATTCCATGCAATAGCTTGGTAAAATCCGGTACTTGTCAGGAGGTTGTAATTTTACCCCTCTGGGAAAGATCACAATCAACGGGATTCTTCTACGCCTCTGCGCAGCAATTGTTTTACACCATTCACTCACGTGATTTACTCCTTTCAGCCGAGGATGTACCCGTAGTGAGGTCTTGCATAAGCTGGCCACAGCAAAGCTTGTCTCCGTGATATTCCTCCATCCTTTATAGATCCTTAACAGATTCATCAATATCTTCCTTTTAAAAGGAATATTGTTACACATCATGGTCCCATGATGTAAATTAAACTGGCGCTTTCCTCCTTCAAAGTCGGGCGTAACAATCTTCCCTCCTCCGGGTCGCGGTTTCTTCCCCTGATAATCAGTTAACGGGCTGAGTTTCTCTGCATTAGAGTTTCGTGTGAAAACCGTGCTATAAATTGGAAATGTAGTGTGCCAAGTTGTCCAGCCTTGAGAAATAACATAGTTACTCACCGGCGATAAAGTGGTGTTACTTTTGAATAAAGTATCCACAAATAGCTGATCTACTCCTATCAAATCGACCTGACTGAAGGGTAGATTGAGTCCTAAGAGTGTTGATTCCAAACCACTCTTGACTTCTGTTACTTCAGGTCCCTGTTGCTGGAATTCCCTGATAACTTCAGCTAATAAGATGATAGGCGTTTCTTCCTCCATCTTGTGCAAAGAATTTTCTTCTTTAGCAACTACAGACAATGTTGTCTGCACAATATCAGAGTCCATATTCTGGCTCCTGACAATTCCTTGTGTTTCCCGAGTCTCCGAACTGGTATACTCTGAGATAACTGGAAATGTTTCCTGGTCTGGATGTTCCTCTCTGGTCGTGCTTTCATGGGCTAAGTCCAGTTGAGGTAAATCCTGTGGTGGGCTGTCTAAACAATCCATCACGATAGGTAAATGATTTGAACTGAGATCTAGTGTCTTGTCCTGAGCTGCAGCCTCAAAGATCACAAGGGGTTCCGGGTCTTCCTTCATCCCTCTGTCAGTCAAATTTAATCCCACTTCATCCTCCCTGAGCTGAAGGGAATAATAAAGTCGGTTACCTTTCGATCTCCGACCTCCTTACAAGATGTCCTCAGGTCATCTTCCTCTTGAGTTTCACCTCTCGTTGAAGTAAAATGAGATTCCTGGGAGTCTTGTACTGGCGGACCAGTTAAACCACATATATTGTAGTACGAACAGTTGTCCTCTGGGTAACTGTTAGTAGGCAAATTATCTGAACTGATAATTAGTGATTCTTCCCGCGTTGCAGTAATGAAATTCACCTGGGATTCCATTTCTTCCTTCCTCCCTATTTCAGTCAGATGTAATTCCACTTCGTGATTCTGTGAACAGAAGGGAATGTGAGAATCGGCTAGCTCTCCGCCTGCGACCCTCATTAAAGGTTGTCTTCAGTTCCTCTTTCTCTCGAGATTCATTTCTCATAGAAGTCAAGTGGTTTTCCTGAAGGTCCTGTACTGGCGAACCAGTGAGACCACAATTTCCGTGGTGCAAACAGTTATCACGGTTGTGACTGTTTGAAGTGCCTTTGGCACGTTTTTTCTTCCCTCTTTTCCATTTAGGACAGGGTCGAATGAGAACCTGTAGTTCCCGGTCCACTAACTCTGATTCCGCGGTGGGTGGCAAATATGTCCCTTCCTTCCTGGTTGGGTGAGCATCCATATCTCCTACCTTATGTTCCGCTAGAAAGGTTAGCTTCTCTGCATTGATTACTTCCATATGCTTTATATTAATCTCTGCTTCTTCAGTTTTGCTACGCTCTTTTGCTTCAAATAACTCATCAATTGTTTTATTCATCTGTTCCTCCGCCATGTCCCACTCTTTCATCTAATCTCTGATGTATATTTCTAATTGTTCTCCTGTTAAGCCCTCTATTATGCCTAACCTTCTCGTGGACTCTAAGTAATCTGTCCGCGCCTTCAGATAATCTAGATCCTGGGAAGGTGAGTCCATATTTGCTAATGGCTATATTAGGTAAGCTCTTATGTATCTATCAAAATCAGAGCTAGCTAGAAAGACAAGAGTGAACCAATGACAGCAGAACCTAAACCAATGTGTAGAGTTTAGCCTCAGCAGTGAAAGACAACTGAAAGTAATATTCAAGTAGTTTCTGGCGACCGCAGTGAAGTAAGTGTGAGAGATATATTACACAGTAATCAATAATATTTACCTAAATAAATATTAAAATGCACTGCATAATGTCATAATTAAAATGGCATAAGTAAGCATAAAATGGCAAATCAGTCAAGCAGTTAAATCATCAAACACATCCATGTAAATATGATTAAAGTGATCAGTTATCATTAAATGATGAATGATACACTAAATGATAAGAATTAAAATACTTATCAATAAATGATAGATGAGGTAGTTCTCATAAGTTCTTATCTGTTATACACTTTTGAAAAGTTATATCTATACTCTGTAACTTCCTCAACTAAAATTAGCTACATCTGATGATAGTCTATTTTGATGACTGAAGATTACAAGAGTTAACTTTTAAAATCGTATGTCTAGGGTCTAGTAGAATCACTATGATTACTAGAATCCTGGTTCAGGATCACGGACTGGACCCCAATCTGTCATAAGTCGGGGTGCCCCACCGGCTAGATGAAAGTATTTTTCACTGGCGAGCAACCCCTAATAGTCAGAAACTGACTAGGGACAAAATCTATATGGCTGAACTACAGATTAAGTCCATGAATATCCAACGTACAGCTCCAAGTCTGTCCAGTCATAAAAATTCTTTTAACCACTAACCCTCACCATAGTGTCACACCTGGCTGGTTCTGACCATTATTAGCCCACTGAGTCTTATCAGTGATTTCACACCTTGCGCCTCTAGTCTCTACCAGATGGGGTCAGCCATCGCGGTTGGGTGATTTCCTAGCTATTCTTATCAGGTGTCATGTCAAGGGAACAATTAGATTCTCATGGTCAACAGCCAGTTTACAACTCTGTTGGTAAACCAGGTTTGCTTGCGTCATGCCTGGTTGGTTTTAATTACCATTCAGTCCCCTGAGTCTGCCCTCCAGTCTGGCTGGATTGATAACCTCTGGGGGTGACAGGGACTGGTGTCAAATTAACTTCCCAACTAGAAAGCCATTCCTGGTGGTTTGTTTACTTGCAGGTTTTGCAAACTTACGTCAAGACAGTATAGCCTTGAATATAGAGAAAACGGTTTTGTTCGTCTGTTGATCCTCTACATGGCCCATCAAAAGTGAACCGAAAATTGTTATGGGAAGTAAAGGCTGCCAATTCGTGACAAAGCACATGTTTGTTTGTTATGTGGTCTTTCCATGTTATGCCCAGGATACGTCTCAGACATCTCATGTGGAAGGAATTCAACTTGCTTTCCTGTCTTGATTACAGGGTCCAGGATTCAGACCCATAGAGTAGTGTGCTAACAACACAAGCTTTATATACTTGAGCTTTTGTACGCTCTGTTAGTCTATTATTCTCCCAAACTCTTTTAGCTAGCCTGGATAATGTTGTGGCTGCCTTTCCAATGCGTCTGTCGATTTCTGTCTCTAATGAAAGATTATCTGATATTGTCGACCCCAAATACACAAACTCGTGGACGACCTTCAATTCGTAATTAGAAATTTTGGTTGACGGAGGCGCACCAGCATCTTGTTCCATCACCTGTGTTTTATTTTTAATCTAATGGTGAGCCCAAAGTCTTTGAAGTCGGCTGCAAAACGTTCTATGAGCCTTTGGAGATCTTCTACTGTATGAGTAGTCAGTGCTGCATTATCTGCAAAAAGTAGTTCTCTTACGCATATTGATCTTATTTTCGTCTTTGCTTTGAGTCTTGATGGAGGTATATGCCTTCAGTGGCAGTCCCAAATGCCTGCCTTAAGAGAACGGCGAAGAAGATACCAAAGAGTGTAGGAGCAAACACGCAGCCCTGCTTTACTCCGCTGCTGATGCTGAATGACTTGGATTTTCAGCCGTCAACTAAAATGGTCCCCTGCATGTTTTCGTGGAGTGATTTCACGAGACTAAGAAGGGTGGGTGGACATCCAACCTTTTCAAGGACCTTAAAAAGCCCGCTTCTGCTTGTCCTGTTATTTTCCCGAGAGGAAGTTGGAATCAACAAGCACATCTTTAAACTTATTATCTGTTGGGATTATTGACTGACTTTGGTCTACACTCCTCTCTTCTGTCTTCCCTTCCATATATCTATTTCTTTCACTCTCTCTGTTATTCCCTCAACACATACTCCGACAACAGTTCCTTTCAACGATAAATAAAAGATTTATTAATAAAAAAACTATGTCTGGTGTATGTATGGATATTGTCTATGTAGTTGGTATGTTCTTCTAGTGTGGCTGCCAGATAAGATGTTGATAGATAGTCTCCGTGTCTTCTCTCGTCTCTTCTCTCGGCTAAAGTACAGGACAGTACATAGATACAACAGAACGGTCTCACCCTGAATGCTCCGTCTGCTTGAGTCTGTAGATATATCCGTTTTTTTTGTAATGAAAAATGTTCACCACTGTATCAATGTACTTAAACCGATCACTATGTGCTGTCAGCTTAAACTGAATGTTCGTTGCTTTCTTATAGCGTTCTTAATTCCATCCTGGAAAACACATCGAGTTTCTAATATTCTCTATTTTTGTCCTGTAAAAGTTCTACACTGGATAGTTCGTAATTGGTATAGGCACTTGGTATGCACCTTGCAACTCTTCGATACTGAGTCATTTGAGTCTTTCAATTAGTTTATAGGATCTCTATTTTCCGTTCTCTGTCCTCCTTACTTCTTACGATGACACTTCTTTTCTTTCCTTTCTTATGCACAAGTGTCGTGCTTTATTACTTTAAAGTGCTTTCTTGTGGGTTATCAACACTGAGTGATCTTGACCACAGCCATCTGTGTTATATCTTAGTTGATAAGTCCCGCACTGGTATGGGAACCTGTGTGATATACATTTAATAATGAGATCTGTGTCTGCTTCCTCTTCTCTCCTATGTGAGTGTCTTTTCCTCCAGCCGAAATGAAAAGGCTTCCGAAAAAACCCACTCTGACATAGGATAGAAGATTCACCTAACGTCTATACTATTCCTACTAATAGAAAGCAATGTTAAATGCACTTCACGCACATCTATATTCCTATGCTAAAACTATACTCTAATATATCAATACCTTATTTAGGCATCTATGTTCCTGGAATCGAAATACACTTAGCGAATAACACACCCCCTCTGCTGTGTGTCCACCGTGACGAGGTAGAGGGGCTTGTGCGTCCCAATGACCCCAAGAGCTATGCCGACGGTAGCACAGCTACTGGTAGGGCCACCCATGTCGGACAGGTCAAGGGAGAGGGACCAGACGAAGAGACACACAAACCTGCTGCCTTGTAGGTAGACTGGGGACAGTCAAAGGCTAGGGAAAGCACCCCAAATACATGCTTGTCGAAATCGGATGTACTGAGCCACAGGCTTGACAAAGCAGTGCAACGTGAAACCTGCTGCCTTGTAGGTAGACTGGGGACAGTCAAAGGCTAGGGAAAGCACCCCAAATAAATGCTTGTCGAAATCGGATGTACTGAGCCACAGGCTTGACAAAGCAGTGCAACGTAACTTAATTCATGATGTCACAAATCAAAATTAATCGACATGGTGCTAATCCCGTGAAGTCCCATCAGGCGGTGATAGTGCCGGGCCCCCTGCCTCGAGGGGGTCCACCCATGACTACTGGTGGTCACCTTCCCCTGTGCTGTGGAGTCAAGGCACAGAGGAGTAGGTTAAGAGCTATTGACCAAATACCCCGGACACTCAACATACTACAGTGGAATGCCGAAGGAGTTTACAAGAAGAAAGACTCCCTAACACAGCGTCTTCATAAAGATAGAATAGATGTGGCATGCATTCAAGAGACACACCTCAGCGCCAATCACAAATTCTCAGTCAGAGGATATCAGGCCACACGTTTCGACCGCGAAGGACACAAAGGAGGAGTTCTAATACTTACACGAAATACAATACCTTGCAGCGAAGTATCTGTGATCTCTAACAACCAAACGGAAATTATAGGTGTTGATATAATGATAAAGGACGTGAAAATAAGAATCTACAATCTGTATAGCCCAGCAGATAAGGACCTTACACTCTCAAACATGAAAATAACTGACACAAACTGCATTATTGTCGGAGACTTTCAATAGCCGTTCAGAAAGATGGGGATACCCAGATACTGACAAAAGAGGAGATGAATTGGAGGACTGGGAAATAGACTCAAATCTCCATCTACTCAACAAAGCGGATGACACACCGAGCTTCTACTCCAGAAGATGGCTTACCACTTCTACTCCAGACTTAGCTTTCTGCACAGGAGACATCCTCCACAAAATCGATCGCCATGTGCTGGACCAATTAGCAGGTAGTGACCACAGACCAATCAAGCTTGAAATGAATATGGAGTATGTTCCACAGGAGCAAAAGCCCTTGCCCCGCTGGAATTACAAACGAGCAGATTGGGACAGATTTGCCATACTAACAGACAAATATTGTGAAAACATAAATACACGATATGGCAACATAAAGCAAATGGTGGAAAGTCTAAACAGAGCGATAATACAGGCAGCCACTGAGTCCATTCCAAGAGGAGCGAGGAAAAATTACAAACCATACTGGACTGAAGAACTACAAAGTTTGGAGGACAAAGTTGAAGATGCCAGGAAGACAGCAGAGAGAGAACAAACAATTGAAGCAAACATCTCTCTCAAAGCCATCTCAGCCAAAATATAAAAGAACAGTAAATCAAACAACAAGAGATTGTTGGAGGGAAAAAACAGAAAACCTGAATTTTGACAGGGATGGAAACAAACTATGGAAACTAGTGAAAGCCATGAACAATGAAGGACCTAGAAACAAACAAATAACAATTAAACAAGGAAATGCCTTGCTTACAGGCAAAAAGGCTGCAAATGCACTAATGGAACACTATGCAAATGCAAACCACATTGATATTACAACCGAACAGAAGAAAGCAATCAAAGACAAACAGATACATCATAGAAATACAGAGACAGCAGCAGAATATATGATGGCAAATCTAACAATGGAAGAAATGGAACAGGCAATGAATACCCTAAAAAAGAAGAAATCACCAGGAAAGGATGGAATCACAAATGAAATGCTAATAGGACTAGGCACTAAGGCAAAGAAGAAACTACTAGCAGTCCTAAATAACAGCTGGAAGAGAGGAATAGTCCCACAGGCATGGAAGGAAGCTATACTAATACCAGTCCCAAAGAAAGGAAAAGACCTGGAAGAACCAAATGGCTATCGACCTATCAGTCTACTTAGCTGTGTAGGAAAATTAATGGAACGCATTATCAATGGCAGGCTAACATGGCATCTGGAAGAAAACAAACTCTTAACACCACACCAAGCAGGATTCAGAAAATACAGATCCACTGAAGATCAAATAACCTATATAGCTCAGGAAATAGAGGATGCCTTCCAAGAGAAAAAGCACACACTAGCAGTCTGGATAGATTTAGAAAAAGCATTTGATAAAGTATGGAAGGAAGGACTGAAAGTAAAACTGCAAAACATGCATGTTTATGGAAAAATGTATAAATGGATCAGCCACTACCTTGAGGACAAACAAGCAAAATGATGCTGCTGGAGCAAGGTGTCCCCCAAGGAGGAGTTCTTTCACCAACATTATTCCTAGCATATATAAATGACATCACAGAAAATTTTCCAGCCAGAGTACACACATCCTCCTTTGCAGATGACCTAGCCATATGGACATCTGAAGAATATATTAGTACAGCTAACAGCAGAATACAGCAAGCCTTATTAGCACTAGAGGACTGGTCAAAATCATGGCTAGTGAAGATAAGTGAGGAGAAAACAATATGCACAGTGTTCTCCCTCTCAAATAAAACTCAGCAACCTAAGCTGGTATTGAATGGAAAAATATTGCGCCATGACGAAAATCCAAACTATCTAGGAGTCACCTTTGATCGTCGCCTGACATGGAAGACACAGGTTGAGAAAAATCGAACAAGAGCAAGGCAGAGAATGGCAATCATGAAAAAGCTTGCTGGTACAACGTGGGGAGCAGATGAGAAAGTTCTCAAGAAGTTATATACTGGACGGGTGAGGCCAGTACTGGAATATGGCATTGCAGCTTGGGCAACAGCAGCTAAGTCAAACTTTAACAAAATAAGTAGAGTCCAAAACCAAGGAATGCGAATCATAACTGGAAGCCTGAAGACAACGCCTATTAATGAACTAGAAAAGATCACTTGTTTACAACCAATGCAGGATAGAAGAGATAGCAGAGCCCAGCAACAAGCAGAAAAATTTAGAAGATTGACAGACCACCCTATGTACAACAGATTTAATGGTTTTGGAAAGGGAAGACTGAAGCGTAGCAACTTTGTAGAAACTGCAAAACGAAGGATTAGGGCAGATCCTATACTTAACATATCAACAGTCAAGCTCATACACAATGCACACAAGTTCCCAGCTTGGAGACAGCAGCAACTGCCTGAGATGATAGAAAACATTCCTGGTATTGAGAAAAAGAACACTCAGCATGAAACCGAAAGAAGAGAAATAACCCTAAACTACATAAAAGAACATTACCCAAGCAGGAATTGGACCCATGCATATACAGATGGATCAGCCAAAAATTCAATAGAGAATGGAGGAGGAGGAATTCTCCTAAATTTAAAAAATGGAGTGAAAAAAACACATTCAATGGCAACTGGAAAATTTTCAAGTAACTTCAAAGCGGAGGTAGAGGCTTTGAAAACTGCAGCAGAAATGCTCCTGATGGAGGAAAATAAAGAGAAGCAAATAGCTATCTTCACAGATGCAAAGTCAGCTGTCTCAATACTCAAGAGCAATAACAGCACAGAACTAACTGACCTAAGAGCAGCACTCCATGGTCTATGCCAGAAATCCAAAAAAGTTGTAATACAGTGGATCCCATCACATTGCAGTATACCTGGAAACGAAGAGGCTGACAGACTGGCAAAAGAGGGCGGACGACTACCACAGCCTGACATAGACATAACCTATAATGAGGCAAAGAGGTTGATAAAAAGCACTTATAGAACCAAATGGGAATCTGAGCATCCAGGCCATCAGAAGGATGATGCATATTACAAACTCGACCGAAGAGAACAAGTAGCAATCTTCAGACTCCGCACAGGACATAACAGGCTGAAATACCACTTGTTCAATAAACTAAAGATAGGAGATACCGATGAATGTAATTGTAGAACTGGAAAAATGACAGCAAAACATTTGCTGCAGGATTGCCCAACGTATGCAGAACAGAGAAAGATATTTTGGCCCACACCTGCTTCATTTGAGGACAAGCTCTATGGAGATATCAACAAGCTCAAGTTGACCGCAGCTTACTTTAACTACATACAGGTTGACATTTAAAGGTGCATGAAGACCCAGAGGCATGAAATGGAATATTGCTTGGATAGCAAATCCTTTATGTGGAAAAAGTCCAAATCGAAAGCTCGCTGTGTGGGCTTCATAAAAGGTGGAAAAGTGTCCTAGTGGCACGAAATGGAATATTGCTTGGATAGCAAATCCATTACGTGGAAAGTCCGAATCAAAAGCCCATTGTGTGGGCTTCATAAAAGGTGGAAAAGTGTCCTAGTGGCATGAAATGGAATATTGCTTGGATAGCAAATCCATTACGTGGAAAGTCCGTATCTAAAGCCCTGTGTGGACTTTATAAAAGGTGGAAAAGTGTCCTAGTGGCACGAAATGGAATATTGCTTGGATAGCAAATCCATTACATGGAAAGTCCGAATAGAAAGCTCACTGTGTGGATGTCATCTGCAGACTGCATACTTCTGGTTTCCGGAAGAACAGCCTATGATGAACGGAAGGCCCAATATACGGAAGTGAGGCTAAGCAGCCATGTGCAGGACGTGACGATTCCTTGGGTGAGCCCAGTACCAGAGCGCTATGTATCGGCTCTGCAATTATGGAAGCCTCCTTGGATGGCGGGGAATGCCCATGGTCTGCCCCTGCCTTCCCTTGAGGGCTGACCAGGATCTTTGGCTGTTCTATATGGACCAGCTGGGATGGGGGATAACACCACAACAGTGAGAGTCAAACGTCCTAAGAAACCCCCGGGAAGGTTAACCCGGTCAACAAATGCCCGCAGAAGTCGGATGTGTCGGCCTAACGGCGCAAGAATGCAGCTCTGCTGTAAACAGGCACAAGGCAATCACATCCGAAAAAAAACTCAGGATGAACGAAGAAGAAGAAGAAGAAGAAGAATAACACACTAATATCCCCTCTTTCCATCATTAGGGACGTGTATTTCTATTCCCACTCAGGAGCATATCTCCTTCAGTTCAGTTTGGAACACACACTAAACACCCACAAAGAAGTGGCCACTCTTTGTAGGTCATTTTTGCCGCATAGTCCTTGACCTTGCTTGACACCTCAAGTCCATACTTCATTATCACCGTTAGTGGAAAATTACGGATCTGAAACTTTTCCGTTATTCATACATCCAGACCGCAATATGCTGTCCAATAATGCTGTCTGCCTTTGTCGCAAACCTATTTGTCCAAGCGACAGGTTACCTGTGCTGTTGGCGGCCCCTCCCGTGTCTTGACCTATAAACACATGCGCCTGGTCACTCCGTTGTTGGTTACCATTACTGCTTCGTTTGTTAACCCTTCTCCTACCTGGTTAGTCGGTGTATACAGTCGTCTATCTGGGAATCATTAACTCTCAGTATTTCACGACACTGCTCACGAGGTCAAATGCCTTTGTGAGGTCGATGAAGGCAATATATAATGGCTTCCTCTGTTCTCTGCACTTCTCTTGGAGCTGTCTGAAACTAAGCTCTAAGCAACTAGGGAAATGCATGCGCAGTTGAATTGCATGATTTAATATTATATGTTGGAAGATATCAACATTAATGGGAAAGATTTAAGTATAATAAAGAATATTTACTGGAACCAAGTAGCAGCAATAAAAATGGGAAATAAAGAGGGAAGTCACGAACAGATAAAGCTAGGAGTACGACAGGGGTGTGTCTTGTCATCGGATCTCTTCTACCTATATATAGCGAAGTAATATAAAAGAGACGCCAGGAATAATAATAATATAAATACGAAGTGATTATTACCAAACGTTAAGAGTAAGTAACGAAGTGATTATTACCAAACGTTTGGTAATAAAATCTCGCATTATTCCCAAACGGCGGGTCTCGTAATTATTCGCGGATGCACCAAACGTTTGGTAATAAAATTTCTCATTATTCCCAAACGGCGGGTCACGTGATTATTCGCGGATGCACCAAACGTTTGGTAATAAAATTTCGCATTTTTCCCCAAACGGCTGGTCACGTGATTCGCGGTCACGTGACGTAGGTTTGACTACATTATTCATGTTTGTAGAAACGCTTCGTGGCTTAGAGGTTATGGCTTTTCTCCGTAATCTGGTATATTCTCGTCGGTAACGTGATGACGGTGAGAATCAGCAGTGGTTCGAATAGCATCGGTAACTTACAATGTGTGTGAGCCGGCCGCTCAGAAATAAATGGCAAACTACTGAGCGTAATCTTGCCAAGAAATCAACATACAGCTGAAAGATGCTGGTGTTGACAGCGATGTCCTGTAAAGGATATGCTAAAAAAAAAACAAAGGAAATGTTATTGTATACTTGGTGGTGTAGTGGCTGGTGTTTCCGCCTGCTATGGTGGAGACTGAGGTTCGACTCTCTGTCGGCAATTTTTTTTTTTTAATGTTTAATAAACAAACTATTAAACATTATGAACTACAATATAGAACTGAGAAACTCGACGCTTGAACAAGAATCGCCATGGCAAAAGTAGCCTTTAGCAAGATGAAAAACATACTGACCAATAAAAAGATGTCAATTGAAACGAGAAAAAGAATGTTGAGGGGATACATAGAGCCTGTTCTTTTGTATGGACGTGAAGCGTGGACAATGAGCAGACAAGCTGGGGGGAAAAAAAAACATCTGATGACTGTGGAAATGTGGTTTCTGAGGACAATGCAAAGAATACCATGGACGGACAGAAAAACCAATGAACAAGTCCTTCAAGAAACAAATGTAGATCGTAAACTGATTATAGACATTAGACGTAGACAGTCAACATATTTTGGGCATGTTATGAGAAGAAATGAATTGGCGAACTTGGTGACAACTGGCAAGATCGAAGGGAAGAGACCAAGGGGAAGGCCTAGCCGTAAACACCTGGGCGAGATTGGCAGCGGATTGCGTCGCGCTGGTTACTTACGGAGGTATGTGAGCTGGTCGTTCAGAAAGCAATGGCAAACTACGGGACGTAGAACCTTGCTGCAACAGCAACAGCAGCTGAATAATGCTGGTATTGACTGCAATGTCCTAAAAAAAGGAAGTGTACTCAACCAATAATTTAACCCTGTGTGAACTTTGTCACCTTTGAACCCTCATTTCGGAGTTCATAAAAACAAATGTTGCAGTGTCACTTACAGGCTTACTTTCATCTCATGCGTACGCAAATTCAACGTTAAGAAGTAAGTAACGTATCTAGGCATTAACTGAGATATGAACATTAAAGTTTTATGGAATAAACTAATGTATGTAGTTGAAATTCAAAAAGAGCTTGAAAACAAAAGACAGACTAGCAGACGGCGGTAGTAAACGTCACTTGACCAGCCGTTTGGGAATAATGTACGGAATTATTACCAAACGTTTGGTAATAAAATCTCTCAATATTACCAAACGTTTATTAATAAAGTCTCCCAAATAAAAAAGCCAAAAAAGCCATACATTGCCCAGTAAAAAAGATATATTAAAATATACTTGCATCACACGAAAACCTCTTCTTCAAATAAGTATTCCTCTTCATTGTTGAGAAATTCAATACAGGATTCATTAGAATATACAATCCCAGCTTTGAAATCATTTAACATTTTGGATGAAGTTACAAAATCATTACAGCACTTGTTTGAAGATAATAGTTCTGCTCTATTTAATTCTAATAATTGCTTCTAAGAGAGACAGCTGAAGTCTATTCCTTGCTTTGGTTTTTATGCATGTTAAAAGAGAGAACATCCTCTCCACTGCAGCATTGCTAATAGATGTTATTAAGCAAATAAAAATAAAAGAAGCAAACTTTTTTTTAAATTGGGGATGTTTCATGACTCCTTGCCAGAACTGCTCTGTATCTTTAGGCAGTCAATTTTCTTTAAATTGATCTTCTTTCTTCCAATCTATAAAAGGCAATTTTCTGTATTGCTCTTCAATAATAGTGTCGTGGTTTTCTAAGGGCAATTTCGAAAAAAGTGGTATAGAAGCCTGGTTTAAGATTATTCCATTGCTAAAATTGGTTAGATCTTTAAATATATTTCTTGCTGAAGGAAGCCGATTTCTAACTTCATCAATTGCTTCTTCTAGCATGGATAAGCATCGTTTTTTTTTTTTTTTTTTGGGGGGGGGGGGGGGGGGGGGATCTAAGACCTCTTGTTGGCAATTAATTTTCGTATCAGAACTTTTCTGAATGTAGTTATCACACTCTGACAGAAATTTGAAGCCAAAATCAACATTAGAAATATCTTTTTTCTTATTATTGGTATCGTAAATCCTACTATTAAGACTCTTATAATGCAGAAATAGTTCGTCATGCAATTCGTGAGGATCTGCCTTATTTTTCAGAAAAAGGCACCTTTCGAATTCCTGCACAATAGGGGTTGCAAAATGAAAATAAAGGTAGTTTCTTTGATCTAGAAGCATTTAATTTATAAGTCGTGAATTAAATTTAGTGTCATAATTTGCTAATTCAGCAGAAATAGAATAAGCCTTGAGTTCTTCCCAATCCATTAGAATGTTGAACATTACTTTTCTCGGGACAAGCCAGCGAGTAGAAGAAATTTTCTCAAAAGGAAGTGGTGCAGTTCTAGCTTGCTGAAATTCTGTCGTTGAGTTCATAAATTTGAATAAATCTTTACATGCTTCTCGTGTTAGATTGCTATGTCTAAACCAATTTGGTATTTCTTTCAGTAAAAATCCAATGTTTGAAGGTAGTTTTGACACTGCATATTTGATGCACAATGCTAATGAATGGCAAACACACTGATACTGAACACATGAAGGAGATACATCTGTCATTCTTGACCAAACAGGATTGTTGCATCCAACCATACTGGAAGCACCATCTGATGCAAAATCATTGCAATTTTTTAATGATTGATTACATTTTTCAATTTCATTTTTAATCAAATTAAATATATTATCTAATGTAGCCTCCTGAACTGGAATCAAACCAAGAAAACTTGTAGTAATTTAATTTCTTTTATCGCTCAGGTATCTAACTAAAAAAAAAAGAGAGAAACTTCCGGTGAAATGGCGACGATGTGACGCGTTTATTCTAAGAGAAACATTGTTTAGTGGTTTTTTGTAGATTATGTGGTGTTATTTCGTATTCGTTTATTGGAAGTGTTCAAAAGAAGGCAGGTGGTCGATGAAATTTTGAGGTCAGCCGACAGATATTTGTTGGTTATGGTCTCAAGTTTCGCGATGGCAAGCAGAGGATCTCTTTCGAGAGACAATGGCTGCTGTCACCTGACCAATATGGTTACTGTTATAGAGGAAAGCAACGCCAAACTGCCTCTTTAAAAGTGCCTAGTACAATATGATTCGCCTAAAGACTGACCATCGCAAGACAAGAACAGAGACATTAAATTTAGCAACATAGAATGTTAGGACGCTAAACGACGACGAAAAATTAGATAACATAAAACAAGAAATGAAAAGAGAAAAACAATTAATATTTAGGGATGTGCGAAACGAGATGGACAGGAGCGGGCATCAAGATAGACGAATATTATAAGATTGTTTATTCTGGAGGTGAAGGTCGACAAAGGGGAGTGGCAATTATTTTGGACCGGAAAACATCTAAATCTGTTAAAGGATAATGGGCCGTGTCGGACAGAGTTCTACTAGTTAAATTAAGTGGCAGACCTTTTAAAATAAATGTTATATAAGTATATGCTCCAGCAGGAGAATCTAATGAAGATAGTGTAGAGGAATTTTATAATGACATAGAGTCTGCCTTAAAGAAATGTAAAAATTCAGAAATAAACATCATAATAGGGGACTTCAATGCAAGAGTAGGAAATCAAGGTGATAGATACACAGTAGGAAACTATGGTTTAGGAGAGAGAAATTAAAGAGGATACAGACTCGTAGAGCGGGCAAAATAACAGGAAATGATTGTAGGAAACACCTGGTTTAAGCAACACCTAGAAGATTATGGACATGGAGGAGTCCTTATAGCAGGATTAGAAACTAGATTTACTACATTCTGATTAGCAGAAGATTTAGAAACACATTAACAATAGCAAAAACAGTTACCAGTGCTGACTGTTATAGTGACCACAGATTACTTATAGGAACATTTAGGATAAAGTTGAAGAAAGTCAAGTATATACCAGGAAACACTAAATATGATTTGTATACATTGAGTAATGACAAGGAAATACAAAACAAATTCAACATAGAAATACATAAAAGATTTAATATATTGTCTGATCTAGAGATCCTATTCCAGGATGTGGATGATCAATGGGAAATGTTAAAGAATTCAATCAGTTTGGCTGCAGAAACACCTATTCCAAAATTAAAGAAGGCGGGTCGTAAGAAATGGATGACTGAAGAAATTTTACCCTAATGGAAACAAGAAGACTCAACAAAAATAATTCTACCACATAAGAAAAAATTCACAGACAAGTCAGAATATTATGTAAGGAGGAAAAGTGCTTAGAAATTGAAAAACAACACAACAGACAAAAATACCAAATTAGTGCACAAAAGAATTCAGGAAATTACTAATAAAAGAATGAGTACATCAGCAGGCTGTCTACAAACTAAAGATGGCAAAATCATAATAGAAACAGATCAGATTCTACATGTATGGACAGATTATGTGAAAAACCTGTATGATGATAACAGAGAGAAACAGTATGATATTAGATGTAATAATGAAGGCCCACCAATTTTGGAGATGGAGGTTCGAAATGAACTTAAGCATATGAAAGCTTGCACGGCGCCCCGTGCAGATAACATCACAACAGAAATGATTAATGCTTTAGAAGAATATGGAATAGATCAAGTCACCAGACTGCTGAACACATTATATGATACTGGAAATGTACCTTCTGAATTATGTAACTCTGTATTTATTGCAATCCCAAAGAAATCAGGAGCCTTGGAATGTGATCAACATAGAACAATTAGTATAATGAGTCACATCACAAAGATTTTGCTACGAATTATCATGCAAAGAGTGAGGAAGAAAATACAACTTGAAATAGGGGAAGAACAATGGGGGTTTGAGGATGGAAAGGGTACAGTAAATGCTGTGTATATGCTGCGAACAGTTATTGAACGTGCTATAGAAGTAAACAAGGATATACATCTTTGCTTTGTTGACTACACAAAGGCTTTTGATATAGTTAGACATGTCAACATGGTGGATATGCTTGCACATCTACAAATTGATGGGAAAGGCATTAGACTTATAAAAAAACATATATTGGAAACAACAGGCAGCCATAAGGATTGATAGTGAAGTGGGACAATATCAGCCTATTAGAAGAGGTGTTAAGCAGGGCTGTGTAATGTCTCCAGATCTTTTTTCCCTTTACAGTGAAAATATTTTCAGAAATGTAGAAGACATAAATGGAATCAGCATTGGAGGACGAAACATCAATAACATTAGATATGCAGATGATACAGTATTGACTGCAGACAATGCGCAGGATCTGCAACAATTAGTAAATGCGGTTGTTGTACACAGTGAACAGCTGGGGCTAGAATTAAATTGTAAAAAGACACAGGTTATGGTAGTCACTAGGAAGAACAAAATACCACACTGTAATATACAAGTAAATGGGACTGTTCTTCAACAAGTGAATTGGTACAATTATCTCGGAACAGTCATAACATCTGATGGAAGATGCCTTGACGAGATTAGAACAAGAATCGCCATGGCGAAAGTAGCCTTTAGCAAGATGAAATACATTCTAACCAATAAAAAGATGTCAATTGAAACGAGAAAAAGAGTGTTGAAGGGATACATAGGGCCTGTTGTTGTTGTTTTTTTTGTTTTTTTTTGTGGATGTGAAACTTGGACAATGAGCAATCAAGCTTAAAAATATCTGATTGCTGCAGAAATGTGGTTTCTGAGGAAAGTGCAAAGATTACCATGGACAGACAACAACAGAAAAACCAATGACCAAGTACTACAGGAGACAAATGAAAACCGTAAATTGATTAGAGAAATTAGACGTAGACAGTCAAAATATTTTGAACATGTTATGAGAAGAAATGGATTGGAGAACTTATGAGTGACAACTGGCAAGATCGAAGGGAGCAGACAAAGAGGAAGACCGAGAGGAAAATACCTGGATGGTTTGACCACATGGCATGGACGAGACAGGAACACTGAGCTGATCCACGACTCTGGTGATCGAGTGAAATGGCGAGTCATGACCGCCCACGCTTTCCGTCATGGCACATGATTGATTGATCTAACTAAAATGCACAAATACTTTTGGAACGAGACATCAGTGGACTCATCAATGATGAGTGTATACTTCTTGTTTTGCAGATCTAGAATTAGATCATTTATTAAAGACGGGGAAATAACATTTCTTATTAATGATATGCACTTCGTTCTGTGCAATTTTATCTGACCAAGAGTGCTGCCACATCCATGGGCTACCATTATTTCACCTAAGTGAAAGTGATCGATGGTGCGTATGGCATTATGGCAGGCCATGCTAACAGCAATTTGCAACTCTGCTAATTTGACTTGATCATCAATTATCTTGCTTTTTGCCTTCACTGAAAGTGTTTTTTGTGAAGAAGATGGCTTGTGTTTTTCTGTTGCTGCTTGATTTGCGAGATTTGAAAGTCTTGGAACAGTATTACAATGGCACAATTTGCAATATGCCTGTTCAGAACCGTCAGTGGATTTCTTGAGCCACACAAATGTCTTTTCCCATTGATCATTATATTTCCGATTGGTATCATAAGATGGTTTCCACTTTGGCATGATAATAGGCTCAATAATAAGAAATACTTGCGATGAAGGTATAATGAATATGAAAACTGAAGTGAACAGTAAGGTGGGTGGCTGCGCAATGCGTGATTTGCGCATAGAACAGAACCAGGTACAAGTACAATACGTGTTTAATACAAAAATTAACGTGACAAATTCAAAAAAAAAAAAAAAAAAAGAGACATATGCCTTTACAAATTTTTAAAAGGCCAAGAAAAAACAACAAAAACGCCAAACTGATTTCCTGACGCCAAACCTGTTTTTAAAAAGCAAAGAAAAAAACCAAAACATCAAACTAATTTACTGGCGCCAAACCTGTTTTAAAAAGCCAAATTTGTTAAATTTGGCGTTAAAAAACCAATCTGGTCACCCTGGCAAGTATGTGCGCGAAATTTAAATTGTGTACTACATCACAGTTCAAGCGCCATTTAAAAGTTAGTCCAGGATATTATTACTGCTATATTCAGGTGTTTTAGTTTTAAAAAATAATAATAATAATCTCAGCTACTATTGAAGCAAGAGTATTTTTGGTGGAGTATGTGTTTCTACCGGCTGAGGAGTTACGGACGCAGTTCGTAATCCCGTATACCCGCGTTCGAAACACAGCTGTGAGCGATTTGGTACCAGATCATTTTACGTTGGTTTTTTACGAAATATCTGATATCGATTAAGTTTTTCACGACATATGCGTACTACATGGTCTAGTCAGTTGCAGACAGACCAAGAGGTGGGTCCGAAAAGACAGGAAGGTCCGGCTTCCTAGTAGGGTGCGGCGCCGTGAACGGGGCACGGGGAAGGAATACGGCAACGGAGGCGACAGAGGCCGTGGCGAGGGATAAAGCTGGCATCCCACGACCACACGTGCTCGGGGGCAAGCAAAGCTGCACGGGCTCTCCCCATCGAGGGAGGGGGGGGGGAGCTTGAGAGTGGACAAGGTAACAGTAACAGTGAAGGGACAAGCGTAACATCAGGGATAACGAATATGACCGAACGAACGTCTCCATGGCAGGGCACAGACGCCCGGAGTCATGACCCGGACAAGAGCGAACCCAAAGAGAATTAAGAAAGTTAGTGAGTTAGTCGACAGATCATCCTCATTGCACATCGAAACATTCAGTTTATAAGTGCTCGGATCCCCTCCTCAGCAAATCCCGCAGCGTGTAGCGGCTCACGACACCATTCTGTGTTGGTTAATCAATCTTCTTTGGCTTCCTGCGTAGTGTTCTTGTTTGGCAACACCTCTTTTAATCTGCAGTTCTTGCAGTCTGACCATGGTTGTAGATTCACAGTCATCGCTTGGTTCTCGCAACAGTCTTACTTCTCGTAGAACATTCAGAATGTCAGCCTGGTCCATAGCACGTCCGCCCTCCACAGTAGCTTTACCTACGAGCTTGTCAGCCCGCTCATTTCCTTGTACTCCCGCATGTCCTGGCACGAAGATGAAACTAATCTTTGCCAGCCGAGACCTCTCCAGAGACAGCAACCACTCTCTTCGGATCCACCCCATCTCTATCCTCTTGAGCATACTCATTGAGTCACTAAGAAAACATGCCCTAGTGAATGTCTGTGTCTCGAGCCATGTTATTGCTTTACTTACTGCCATGACTTCCATAGTCTGGCTACTTGTGGTCTCAGCAAAAGCACCAGAGTCCTCCTTCACACTTCTCCCTCCTGCCTGCGCCGTAAAAGCCCATGAGCTTCTCACATGTCGGACGACCGACCCATCTGTGTATATGACAGCATCACCGCCTAACGAATTCTCGAAAATCAAAGCTTGTACTTCCGCCTCCACAGCAGCCGGATTTTCTTGTCTGCATTTTCTGTCTAGTTGGATGCAGACTGAAAGAGACGTACAGAAATTTGTTGGCACTTGTACCCACTCCTCGCCAGGTTCTAAGTCCTCAAGTGAACATACCTGTTTAAGAATGCCCTCGGCTTGACCCATCCACGACCTGCCTCTTTTTAACCTACTGCCCTTCACCTTCATAATTTCACTATGCAGTGGATGTTGTGTGTTTGCGTTAACTCTGAGGTAGGCACGTGCTCTGCAAATTTGTATTCTGTCTTCAATGGTTGGAAAATCAAGAAGGTAGCGCATCGCCCTGCATGCTGTATCTCTTGAACATCCAAGAATAATGCACATGACTTCGTTCTTGTCCTTTCCATCCTTTCTATCTGCTTACGGCTGAGAGTCAGGATAGGCATCGTATATTCAAAAACAGACATAACCAGCCCCTCGTACAGAAGACATAGATGGCGCTCTTCACAGTTTGCTGCCGCCATCACCCGCATCGCAGCCAAACCCCGCTTGGCCTTTGTTATCACCTGGTCTATGTGCTCGATATAAGCAAGGCTTCGATCAAAACGTATCCCCAGGTAGTTCATTGCCTGCGTTCTTTCCACAGTCTCTGAACACAACTTTACAGTTGGTGTTGGAGTGTTGACAATATGATTATTCAAAGAGAACCATGTCACTGTTGCCTTTGTTGGGTTGACCATTGCCCCAGCTTCAACACACCATGTACTTATGTGATTGAGTTCGGTTTGTAGTTCCGCAGCAGCCTGATCTCTATCCTTACCCTGAAGATACACTAAAACATCATCGGCATATGGCAATGCCCTCCCTGGTCCCGTGATCTGCTCGCTGGTGATTCTCAGTGTAGGCGTTGAACAGCACTGGAGATAATGGATGGCGATCCCTGTGGTAGGCCAGGATATATTGTTGTTGGTTCTGAAGTCCAACTGCCACATCTAAAAACTACTTTCCGTTGGAAGAGCGCTGCAACGATCGAACTCAGGAGGAAAGGACTTATCTTGAGTTCAAGAAGCTGAAGCATTAAACAATCCAATGGTACTCTGTTGTACGCGTCCTCAAGATCAATCATAATGGTCCGAAATGCTTGGGGAAGGGGGTTTACTTCTGATGATCGGAAGTCCCCTGCCGTGTTTGCTCCGCGTCGGAGTTCTTACGACTAACAAAGTTCGGGCAGTGAATTGATTACGCTTATCAGACTCGCGGGGTCCCGCGCTCCCGCGGTTATCAATGACATTGCCTTCTTCGTCGTTTTCTGCATTTACGTCGTAGAGATCTTTCGACTTATAAATGTGAATTATGTAAAGTATATGCTGTAGTTAATGATGATGTGCCGGTCTCCCAGGCCGAGGATGTTAACGACATTGTTCATAATCCCGTATATCCACGTGGGGAAAACAGCAGCTGCGAGAATCGGCAGCGGTTCGCGCTTCGCTGGTAACTTACGGGGATATGAGAGTAGGTCGCTCAGAAAGCAATGGCAAACTACTGAACGTAGAACATGCCTATTACAACAACAGCAGCTGAAAATGCTGGTGTTGACTGCAATGTCCTGTAAGGGATATGCAACATTAAGTGATGATTTTAGTCAAGAGCCGACATAACCGCACTCAGGAAATTCCCATGCGCTGTCCGTCCCATCCTCAACAGCAAGTGAAGAGTCCCAGTACTAATGGTCCCAGTTTCACGAGTAGTCATTATTTTTAAGAAAAGTTGTCGATTGCGGTGAGATAAGTGTTATAGCTTCGAGAGGTCCAGATTCGAATCCTCATAATGTGATGAATTTCCATGTTTTTGTCTGGGGTGGGGGGCTAAAAGAACCCGTATGTGGAAAGAACGATATTGCGGGGGGAGGGGGATGGGTTGGAAGAATCTTAAAACTGAGAGGGAAGACCAAGAGAACTGTCAAGCAGATGGCGGTGGGCACGATTAGTAGTATGACTCTTTGCTGGCTGTTGAAAGAGGGGAGGGAACGCGTATGAGAATATCCTGAGTGCGGTGATGTCGGATCTTAGCTCAACTCAACTCAACTGGGGAAGCAAATGACAAGTAAACTGATTAGAGAAATCAGACACAGACAGTCACACACCAAGCGTGTGAGACGTAAGATGGTGCTTGATGGCGGAAATGACCACTGTGAACGAACATTTACAGCGCGAATTGGCCTTACCAGTCACATTCGCTACCGCCATGGGTAAAAGTTATTATGCCTTTTTGAAGCACAGACTATCGTCTGTCAAGACTGCAAGGTGCCAATGAATGTGCCGGTGAATATCACACAAAATGACCCTCACTGCCCCATTTGAAAAGTGAAACAGACAGGAGTCTCGTTGTCACAACATATGGACAACGATCACCGTCAAATTAATAAGCTTGTGAGGGTAAAACCGTGGGCAGCTGCTATTAGCGACTGACTCAGTCGCAGGGATCTGAGCCGAAGATGGACCCCATTATAACTTCTCCTTGAGGTTGAACGGGGTAGAGTTATTGGTGAATTCGAAAGAAAATTCTCGATAAACCAACAGCATAAACATATACGCACCAATAAAGTGGTTGGATTCCTATGGAAACAAATTCTTTGAGGTCACTACTCGGTGTGCCTAACCAGGTCGTGAACGGTCTGTAATAGAAGTCACGCCATTTTGAAACTTCCTACTCCACTCATACACTTCCTGGACTGACAGGTATGCACCATCGTACTGGACCTTCATTCATCGATGAATGTCTATAGATTTCATCCATGTGGTGGAGCGGCTGGCCGAGTGGCTAGAATGCCGGGCTCTCCTTCGGGAGACCCGGATTCGAATCCTCGGTAAGGTGTGGAGTTTTTTCTGTCCGGGGCAAACAGAAAACTCTAACCTGCACAGTTCGCTGCGACTGCACTAGCCAGGCGGCCTTAACTCCTCAGGGGGGAGACCCCCCCCCCCCGGTCCTTCACCGCAAGGTAATATAGGCCAGGGGCGTCACTAGGGGGGTGCGGGCCGCACCGGGTGACACCATCAAGGGATGACACCAAAATAAAAAAATTGCATAACTCTTGACAAAGTAGTGACCAAGTTAGAGGCATTAAGACTTTTTCTGCAGGAGAAGCGCAGTCACTTAGTGGAGCTGCAATTGAACAGGCACTTTTAAAAGCAGACCAATTTGGAATAACAGTAGAGAGAAGATTAAGGTTCAAGAAAAGAATGGCAGGGGAACAACTCAGAGATGCTTCAGATGCTGGACTCACTATGCAAGAAGAAAACAATAGGGCGATGCTGGAGTGTATTGATCGTTTTCATTCTGAACTCCAGACCAGATCAACACCGATCAAGGAAGTAGCAAATATGTTTGAGGCTGTTCAAGTCAAGAGTCTTCTGTCAGCAACTGAAGAAGAGTTGCTGGTGTCAGTTCCAAAATTGACCACTTTCTATGATGAGCTATCCGAAGTAGAGCTTTTAAAAGAAATACCAAGGCTGAGAAGACACCTGAAGGCAGCAGATATTGATATCCACAAAGCCAAAGACTGGTCAATATTTGATATTTTAAAATTGATAGTTGACTGGGATTTCCTTGAATCTCTCCCAATACTCTCACTAAGCCTACAACTATTTCTTACGATCTGTGTGTCTGTGGCTTCATGTGAGAGGAGCTTTTCAAAACTGAAACTTATAAAGAACTATTTGCGATCAACCATGGGACAGTCAAGACTTTCTGATCTGGCTATATTATCAATTGAAAGTGATATGGTGAAAGATATTGATTTTGATTATGTGATTGACAGGTTTGCAGCTTTGAAGACCAGGATGGGAAACTTTTAATTTTAAATAACAGAAATTTTAATGTTAAATAACAAAAATTTAACTTTGTCCGAGTTTGTCGAAGTTCTTTATTTATGTTTTACCTGAAGTATTGAAGTTATATTGTTCAATTTGTTTTCTTTCTTATGTCATTAACTTTTTGACTTATTTTACAAACATTACTATATGCGATTATATATGGTACAGGAACACTCGGAAGAAGACCATGGTGAAAGTCTAGAGGGGTGACACCAAGAGTTTACCGCACTGGGTGACACCAACCCCAGTGACGCCACTGCTATAGGCAGTAAATGGCCGCTTTTAAAAATTTTGTTTCTTCCACCCCTGCAACTATCAGGAAACGGATAACAGAACGCTGCTCCTCTTTGGCAGATGTCAAAAGTGGGGCGGCCATCTTTAAACTGTCCTTATGGCATCACCGTGTTCGTCTGCATCATGATGCAACGCGCTTAACACTATTGGCACCTTTAACAACAGTACTAACAGGTTACAAGACAATGACATTTTTACTGTAATTTCTACCACACTTAAGGTTTTCATTTGAAGCTCCCTCGTTTTAATCTGTTACGCGTCTTCCATTTAAGTGCCATTGGATGATTATTCGCCTTAAACGACTTCCCTATCTACTATGGCTTTTATATGGCTCAAATATTGTCAGTACTTTATAATACAGTATTTCTGCTATCATATTAACAATTTTAAAGTCATCACTGTGACACACCCCTACTTCCCATTTTTCACCATCCACTTTTGTTTCCAGGAATCATGAACAGCCAAAAAATGCTGGTGTTGACTACGTCCTCTGAAAGGATATGCAACTAACAAAGCATTTTCCCTTTTATTGTAATCTCACATTCGTGTTTTCCTTTGTCAGATGCCCTGCCTCGTACAGTTTTATGGGGTCATCTTAGTACCGGTAGACCCTGCCACTTCATCCAAGAACCAAGCACTCCAATACAAGTCTTTCCAAATAATTTGAACGTTTAATATCATTATCATGTGCCATGCCGATAAAGTGGGTCGTCATAGTTTAGTATTTAAACACAGAAGCAACACACAAAAAGTTGCACGATTTATTGCCTGGCATATTTCGCTGCATCTCGCCATGTGCATACTGTAGTTGCATGTTACATGAAGTGATTAAATGAATAATACTTAAGCTGAAGAAAAAATGAAAACACATAGTCATGGATATTGTTCGAGTGAAGAACATGTTATCCCCACAGTAATTTTAAATTTACCGACACGAACCGCCACTGCAGTAAGCATCCGAGTAGCAACAAAATATGCCAGGCAATAAATTGTGCAACATACTGCTTGTGACTTGTGTTTAAGGTCACTAAGGGAATACATAGTTTTGAATGGTTTGACATATCACATGATCACCAGATTCTTGTATCATGATTATATCCTTGTCCCGACCATGCCACTGTTTTGCATGTGGATTAGCTTTCCCTATTAACTAAAATCAGGACCCAGTTACACTCTAAAGCACCCTGCAGTATGTGAGGTTTCAATATTGGCATTATTGGCCACGCACATCGCTGGTTTTGGGGCAGAATCGGGGGAAGGATATCATTGCACTACAACCCCTGTAGAGACGGTATCAGATCGGGATAAGTTTCCGTGCCAGCCTCACACCAACAGACAATGTTGAAGGGTTCGACAAGCTGACCGCTAATGCATCAGACTTAAAGGTAAAATTCACTTTTAAGGGTTAAACAGTCTTACAGAAGATTCACAAGCAGTCAAAACAGATAATCAACGAAGCATAACACATTTCACAATTTTGTCATTTATTTACATAATTTGAACTGGTAAAACAATCTGCATCCTACATTGCAATAGAACGACCGAACAAATAAACTTTATTTTCACAGGGCCACAAATTGGGCACGCAGGTTCATCTTACATTCGGCCCTTCCAATCACTCATCTTTCGTTCATCAATTGTGCATGTTTAATTCACATAAGAAAAATAAAACAAATGAATGTTGTAACCATAAACAATGCATATTACCATGTTGAGAGTATACACTAAATAAAGGCAATAACTTCTATGCTTTTCCTATTATCTTAATGTTTGCTCCATGATTCACCACCACTATATAACATATCAGAACTCTCTTACATTCAGAGATAGGGATTTATTGCATAGGATGCATTTGATTTTCTGGAATACAGCTTTTGTTTGCCCTATTCTGCTCTTAAATTCTGATGTTATAATTGCCACTGGGTATTCACTAATTATTAGGGCTGTACCGGATTCAAATTATTGAAATCCTGCCAGAGCCGGTTTGGGCCGGATTTATGAAGTGAGATCCGGCCGGAGCCGGAGCCGAATTTGTAAAAATGGCCGGATTCCGGATTTGCCGGAGCCGAAATCCGGTACACCCCTACTAATTATATTAAATTAATATGCAGCATTGTCTGCTGGATCTCACATCTGGTTCATAGAATGATCAAATCAGTCAGAAAGTCACAAACACCTGCTAAAGATGACTACCACGTTATGGGCAGACCAGAACAAGTCATTATTCTGCGCCTCAGAACAGGACACAATAGATTACGCAACCACATGTATACAAAATTCAAGATTGGTGAATCAGCCATGTGTACATGTGGATTGGTGTCGCAGACAGCAGAGCACATACACTAAGAACTGCCCAAAATACAACATATCTAGGCAAACCGTCTGGCTCATAGAGACGATAGTGGAAGATAAACTCTATGGACCGCTGAGTGATCTAAAAAAGACAGTTAAATTCATACAAAAGACAACATTGCAGTTATAGACATATTTAAAGTGAATGAAAGAAGAACATCTGGTTCATGTGACTTTTGTTAATGTTGGTGCAGCTTACGCTATTTAAATGTCACACCCAATATTTAAATGTGTATCTATTTACATTGTTCCCTGAAAATCAGGCAGAGGTTGATCGGCATAAGACACCTCAACCAGGAAAATATATGAGGCAGGGGAACTAGCAATGAATGGAGAATCTCTTTGGCAGCTGCACTGAAAACCATGTTCTGCAAAATATCTGCAAAGTGATGATGATCTATCTAC
Source organism: Cepaea nemoralis (assembly GCA_014155875.1). Lineage (NCBI taxonomy): Eukaryota > Metazoa > Mollusca > Gastropoda > Stylommatophora > Helicidae > Cepaea > Cepaea nemoralis. The sequence continues at coordinate 127,706 of JACEFZ010003502.1, read as the reverse complement.
ACATTAATCATTGCTGTCATAACACCAGGAAAATACACGAGGCAGGGGAACTGGCAAAGATCTGAGAATCTCTTCAGCAGGCGCACTGAAAGCCATGTTCTGCGAAATATTTGCAATGTGATGATCTACTTACACATTTCAGTCATCACTTTCATAACACGCTTAAACTTTCTCTGCCTGCGGATAAGGAGGTAGAAGTTTCATTCATCATGTGCCATGCCCCCCTCTCCTGTCTCTACCTTGTCGTAGAGGGGCTAGCATGTTCCAATTACCCCAAGAGCTATGCCGACGGTAGCATAGCTTATGGTAGGGTCTCCCATGTCGGTCAGGTCAAGGGATACTAGAGACACACACCTGCTGCCTTGTAAGTAGACTGGTGACAGTCAACGGTTAGGGAGAGCACACCAGAAAAATTCTTATTGAAATCAGATGTACTGAGCCACAGGCTTGACAAAGCAAGTGGGAACATTTGAATAAATCATAACATCTGTACACATGGTATACAAGAGTATAAAAATGAGTCTGTTTTAATACACAGCCCATATAGAAGTACAGGAAAACAACATTTCAAAACAAATACTTCAATATTTTCTCTATACATGTGTAATAAATATCTGAAAAATATACAACATAATCTGGTATGATATCTAGTCATACTTGGTTTCATAGAAGGAATTCAGCTATTTGGTGACCTTGAAGCTATTAGCTATTCAGAATCTGTTAAAATTAAATGGATAAACATGTCACATCCAGTTTCTTAAACATAAGTTTGTCTTTGATAGCCCGTGGTACTGGCAACTTGTTCACTCTAATCTCACGACCTGGGGTTGCTCCTACAGCTGTTGACACCGCCACAAAAGACAGATTAAATAAGGTCATTGGCTCTGTTGTTATCTCAGTCAGGACATCTTGGCATTCAAAGTCACCCACATTCTCAACATGATTCCTCAGCGGGCTGTTTTTACCCAGCAAAGAAACATCATAATTAGTGAGATACAGATTTGCAACAAAGAAGCGAGCTAGTTTACCATTTCCAACACTTAGAGCTGCAACGAGTGGTGAACAAGTGAAAGTCTTAATAATTACTGAACGCTTATATACATTCTTATAAAGTTCTTGATCATATAAAAACGTGTCACTTGATAAAACAATGGCAGGTCCTAATCCACATGTGATTAGTTTGAGAACAGCAAGTATCTTACCATGAACGGTCAATCTATGCAAGGCACCTGCTGGTAGATATGATGCGTTGGCCCCTCTACCTAGTAGATATTCCACACAGTGGAAATAATCATAATGCAGGTCTTGTTTGTATACAAGATGGGCCAGTGCTGTCTTGGTGTTATCTTTTTTGCTGACAGCATTGATTTCTGCTCCTGAATCAAGAAGTACACACATCGCGTCTTTCGTGTAATTTTGAGCAGCCATCATCAGAGGAGAAAGACCTTCATTATCCTGACAGTTGACATCACATCCTGCCTGGATCAAACTTCTCAGAACTATACCTTCAAGCTTTTCCGATAACACCATTTCATAATATAAATGTGAATCTCCATAAGTACCTCTGATATTTACAACTCTGCCCTGGTCTACCAACTCTTTAACTGTTGTTCGCTTTCTTGATCTCAATGCATACATGAGAGCTGTTAATCCTTCATCATTTTGTAAGTTTAATAACTCTTTATATTTGATACACCGAAGTAGAAATGATACATTCTGAACACAACCTTCAAAGACGGCATGCATAAGTGCTGTGTTACCTTCCCTATCCCTCTCATTACATTCAGCTCCATGCTCCAAGAGAAGCTGCATCACCCTCATACTTCTTTCTTTTACAGCTGCCAACATAAGCGCAGTTTTCCCATTCCAGCTTCTATCATTTGCTGAAGCACCCTTTTCCAGCAACACGTGAATAACTTCTATCACAGAATTATCTATAATGTTCCTGTTCAATAAAACCTCGATCAGAGGCGTATGCCTGTTTTCTCTTATACATTTCAAATGTTTTACTTCCGCTCCTCTATCTGTTTGTCTCATAGATTTGACACGTTTTGTATTTGCACCCCTATCAATTAAAAACTTGGCAACTCTTCCATTTTTGGACTCTGCCAATGGACTCATGTCCGAACCGATTACTCCACTGTCACCTCCTAAGTCAAGAATAAGGCCAATAATTTCCAAATTGCCTTTTCTGACAGACGTGAGCAAAATATCTTTAATTGCAGATGTTTTTTTCAAATGTTCCGTTATTTCATTTTTATATTTCTCAATCAGAAACCTCACATACTTTGGCTCTTGCTGGTGAACTGCCAGCTCAAGGACTTGATTAAAATCAATGATTGCTCCATGTTGGATGAGCAATTTAGCACACTTCATATGACCGCGACTGAGGGCAATGTGAAGTGGGGAGTTAAAAAACTTGTATCTGTTCACATCTGCTGTCTGTGACAGTAACTGTTGAAAGACTTTAAGACAGCCATTTTTTGCAGCAGTTTGTAATGGATCTGATTGTCTATTATCGCACAATGACTTTTTTGATGAAACAGAGCTGGAAGATGGCCCATGAGTACGCTTTTCAACCAGATCACATAAGATGTCTTTATCAACATCCAATAATTCCATTATTGGAAAGTTTTGAATTTTCAAGTTTTTTAAAAACAATATTTGATTCCAAAGCCTGTGACAAGTTGACAGTGTTTATTTCAATTGTTCTTGATTTCTGTGACCTTGAAATCTGTGTGATGAACAGAAAATGAAACTTATTAACCAAAGAGCAAGAACGATGGGACAATTCTAAAAACCCTATAAAATCATTATTTACTAAAAGGCAATATTACCTTTATAAATACACACACATGCATGGATGCATGAGTGAAAATAATTATCATGAATTTATGGAGACAGCTGTTTGAGGCTGGGAAGAGTTTATATACATGGGTAGAAAGATTTCAAAATGGAAGACAAAATGTCAAATTCAAGATGCTGGAATCCACTCGGAAAGTCAGGACGACCACGTCAAAGGCCCCTGTGTTTCCAGGAAAGGGGTGGAACTGTGACCTAAGCTCGATACAGTGACATGCCAGTGAACAAACTGTGAGCTAAGCTTGATACAGTGACATGCCAGTGAACAAACTGTGACCTAAGCTCGATACAGTGACATGCCAGTGAACAAACTGTGACCTAAGCTTGATACAGTGACATGCCAGTGAACAAACTGTGACCTAAGCTCGATACAGTGACATGCCAGTGAACAAACTGAAGCCCACAATATGATTGAAACACAGGGGACTTCTCTTCACTGATTCAGTGTCAAACAAAACAGTAGAGTTGGACCAAACGGTACACAATCAAATAAACAAGTATTATAATGTGTGTTTCTGTTCACCAAACATTAAAATTTTGAAAGATACCGTGAACAGACAATAAACATACAATCAATATGTTGCACAATTTATCGCCTGGCTTATTTCACATAAATAAGCTAAGTATTATTCACTTTATATGATATATAACTATGTGGTATGCACCTGATCAAATTATAATTATGATTCATTTTTGCTAACACCCAGAGAAGAAAAAGATTTGTGGACAGAGATTTTAAAGGACAGAAAACAAGAATCAAGGCAGCATTTTGTCAGGCACAATAAGACATACATAAGAGGAAATTAAGAACCATTTTCATGGCATGATTAGTTTGTATATGGTGCTAACCCCGTGTTTTTAGACTGATCAGCATTAGTGGGGGTGTAGTCAAAATTATGCCAGCCACTTTTCCATCCCAGCAAATCCTGAAACTTATTGAAACTAGGTCAACCTGGGAGCATGTCTCTGAAAAATATGCCTGCCTTTGAAGGGATTTGAACATATGACCATTGGACCACCAGACATGTGTGCTAGCCACTGCCTCACCGGGTATATGTAAGTAGAGCAAAGTAAAGGACACTTTTTAACATCTTGAAGTGTACTCAATATATGTGCCAATCCTATGTTTGTATAAACCAATCGATGTGTTCAGTTTTATGACTACTGTCTTTACTCGTACTATTTATAGTACTCATTTGGATTTTTGTGGTCAGGTTAGGCTGAAATACCACTTGTTCAATAAACTAAAGATAGGAGATACCGATGAATGTAATTGTCGAACTGGTAAAATGACAGCTAAACATTTGCTGCAGGAGTGCCCAATATATGCAGAACAGAGAAAGATATTTTGGCCCATGCCTGCTTCATTTGAGGACAAGCTCTATGGTGATAACAAGCTCAAGTTGACTGCAGCTTACTTTAATTACATTCAGGTTGACATTTAAAGGTGCATGAAGAAGTATTTAGACTGCCACACTTCATACCACATGTATGTCGGTTACAAAAGCGCCCCAGAGGCATGAAATGGAATATTGCTTGGATAGCAAATCCATTAAGTGGAAAGTCCGAATCAAAAGCTCACTGTGGGATTCATAAAAGGTGAAAAAGTGTCCTAGTGGCACGAAATGGAATATTGCTTGGATAGCAAATCCATTACGTGGAAAGTTCACTGTGTGGATGTCATCTGCAGACTGCATTCTTCTGGTTTCCGGAGGAACAGCCTATGGTGAACAGAAGGCCCAATATACGAAAGTGAGGCTAAGCAGCCATGTGCAGGACGTGATGATTCTTTGGGTAAGCCCAGTACCAGAGCGCTGTGTGTCGGCTCTGCAAGTATGGAAGCCTCCTTGGATGGCGGGGAATGCCCATGGTCTGCCCCTGCCTTCCCTTGAGGGTTGACCAGGATGTCTTTGGCTGTTCTGTATAGGCCAGCTGGGATGAGGGATAACACCACAACAGTGAGATTCAAACATCCTAAGAAACCCCCGGGAAGGTTAACCCAGTCAACAAATGCCTGCAGAAGTCAGATGTGTCGGTCTAACGGCGCAAGACCATACTACCACAGCTCTGCTGTAAACAGGCACAATGCAATCACGTCCAGAAAAAAACTCCGGATGAACGCAGAAGAAGGAGAAGAAGTTCTTGTTTTTTAAAATGTTAGTATGTAATTATTAATTGTTCAGGCCCCGGTGAGGACCAGGATTTATTTAAAAAATCCACCGGAATTTCCAGTAATTTCCCCTGGTCTCTGGGTAGTGAGATCGGACGCCCGTGTGTATTTTTACGCACGTAAAAAATCCCTTGGCAGTTGGAAATTGAAAAAGAGTAGCCTAACGGCGCTGCCCGGGCAAAATTTCGAGTTAAAAATCTACCCAAAGTATCTCAGGATCCTCGGCGGTGCTACGGAGTTCGTGCACTGAGCTGAGTTTCTCCAGACTCAGGTTTGAGTTAGGAGGAGAACGGGGCACTTATGGGTTGCACCCGTGTGCTGTGATGTTGATCCGTAAAACTAAAACTAAAACTTAAAAAAAAAAAAAACTATTAATTGCTCACTTTTAGATACAGAACAGTGTAATTTTAGAACAGAAGTAGAAATCAATTTTAGTGAATATTTAATTAATTAATATTAATATTTATTATTTAATATTTTAATAATTAATTAACTGCTGCTTAATTTATGCAGCATTTACAAACTTATTTACTTACATGTATGCATGATATTTAATCAACAAAAGAAAGCTGTTGCAATGCAGTTGGTACATTAAGACAATATGAGTACATTTTCATAAATTGTTCTTTCACTAACGACGAACATTTCACGTGACATTTAATTAATATAAATTGGCAGCTATTTTTAACTGTTAATTAGGTCACAGCAAATCCAATCGCAAAATCTTAAAAGTTGAGTGCATTTATCTCCGAGACATGGAGAGACTCGTGCGTTGTTTGATGCTTTCGGCAGTTTGCCCTGCGGAAAGAGACCAAGCCATATGGGATACCCAGTGCAATGAAGTCAATCATCTTGATCCTGTCAACATTCTATCTGTTACCAAAATGCACAATAAAGTATACATCTTTTCAGGTTTGTTAGTGATGCGATGTTAGTTAGTTAGTTAGTTAGTTAGTCGACAGATCATCCTCGTTGCACATCGGACCATTCATGAAGACACAATAGAAGCTGTGGCAGTTGAAGCGTAATGAGTTGGTCAAATGGAACGAAACGGCCAGTAATATAGGATGCTCTCAGGCTTATTAGCTGCAACTATGTTCATTGCTATACGCTGGGTCTACAACGACAGAGTCAAAGAGGATGTTTAGGCTGGCGGTACTTGGAACTTTGTATAGGCATGGGCGGTGGTGGAAGGCTGTGGCTGCAGTGGTTGACTGACTGGGGATGCGGGTGGTCAAGTATGGTAACGCGAAAACAGCAAAGATGTGCTGGCGGTACTTGGAACTTAGTATCTTCCTTGGATAATCCTTGCAGTCGGGTATCAGTCTGTCTACCATGGAACGCTGGCTTGCGTTGTACAGGTGGCCTTGTATGTAACGCGATAACAGCTGATCTTCTAGACCTGGGACGAGTGGCTTAGCAAATGAGTGGTGAGGATGAGCAGATGAAGCTGAGTGATGGTTAGTCTTGTATGACCACTATAGACGCTACCTGCCAACAAAACGCGGAATTGATTATGATACCATCATAGCATTAATAGAATGGAAATATTAAGTCTCGGAGTCATATTACAAACTGAGGGTTCATATATAGACAGATTATAATTTAGATGTAGAAATTCTGATTCAATGTTACAAAGAACAGTTATATTGATATTGTAATATAGGAATTTGATAAAAGGTTGTAGGACAAAATAGAGGTATGCATTGGGATGTACATTATATGTTAATGAGAATAATTAACTAGTTGTATATTTCAGAGTGACAAGAACTTTACAAGGTTTATGGAAAGACGACAGATAGTTAAATTAGAATTAGAACTACATTAATATTGCTTACATAACTAAAAATTGGATATTTCAAAAATTGATTCTCAATTTTTGCCCGTGGAAGGGGGGAATGCCATGAGCCTGACGACGTCATGGCATGGTTCAGTTATAGCCTGGGTCACAGAGTACAGGTTGCGACGGTGTTCAGAATTGAACACGGGAACGTGGAAAGCAGGGGCTTTCCACACAACGTGAAAAACGTTGGAACTCACTTCCCAGGTGACAGGAAGTGAGTTCGGGCCAAGGCAGTCGGCGTTGATCCATCGTCCTGTGTGGACATGGTGAAAAGTAGACAGCGTTATGGCTCTATATTGAGCCACGCATTTTATCTGTGATGTAGTGTAATGTGATGTGACTGTCGAATAAGTGATGATATCTTCGATTATGTGATTGTGCATATTATACGTAGGAAACTTATAACAGTCTTTGTGTTCACTCTTGTTCGAGTTAACTGCAGTTCGAGTGGGTGAGGTTTATGACGTATGATCGAGTAACCAAGATATACTCATGTGCTGCGAGATGACCAGGGTTCTGACTGGAGAAGAAGAGAAGAAAGAATCATCCCCTGTTGGACACGAGAAGTGTTGCTACACAAGTATCAATAGTAGCTTGTTCAGATAGACCCAGACACAGACCCTGGCACTTGGGGGTTTATCGTCCATATGAAACCTGAGGCCACAGATGATGATTTGACATACGTAACACGTGCCAACGTAAAGTTTAAGCCACAAAGTATCATTCTACAAGTAGAGAATTGGCTAACGGAAAAGTTATCACACATGATGAAACGAGAAACATAATCACCAACTCCTGCTATCATAATGAATTTAAAATGACAAAACAGGCGTTGAACTGTACGCATTACAAAAGGCATGTGAACAATTGAACAGATTCGGCAAAAAGATGTAGTCAACAAGTGTAATAATTAAATGTCTTATCAAGGATTGAAAATGTGACTATGTGAAATATATAAACAGTTAGTACTGTGTGATTGAAGAGATTGACTTAATATTGGTGCAAGACTTTAAAGACCAAGAGAAATTTATTTCCTATAAATGTGTCACTAGTAACAATGAGTGTGCACAAGTTGAACTGTGAAATTATTATAAGTGTGAATAAAGACAAATCAACAGCAAGTATTGATTATGCTAATGAGGCAATAGACATATGTGACGGGAATTCCCCGTACGAACTGTTAAAACCAGGTCACAGCAAGAGAAAATACGAATCAGGTCTACAGAGTTGTGACAGGCTTGCTGTGTCAACAAGCGAGGTCGGACGGTCGACAGGTCTACTGTGTTGATGAACAGATGGTCAACAGAGAAGCGACAGTCGTAGCTGGCTACAGTGTGTAAATTCAAGAACCGACACACGTTAACAAGTTGAGACGTCAGGATGTGATCAGCCGGGCTGAAATAAACTACTATAAAACGTGAACATGTTATAATAAACACCAGAACTGAGTGAACTTGTAAAACGCCGTGTTATATTCGTGGGGCCTGGTGTGTGTGTGTAGTTCATAGCTGCCGTAAAAACATTAACTCTAGGCGCTATTGGATCAACTGAAATTAGGTTAAATATTGTAACTGTGTGATTAGACAGTGTAAGTTAGGAGAATTGTAAACAAACAGCAGGACAGTTAAGCTAAGAACAGGCAATATAGAAGCCATTAGCGTTGTGCAATTAGTATTTAACATTAGTCTATAGTATTATTAAGCATGTGTAGTTATATTTGTGATATGTTGTTATTGTTTAGGTTGTGTTAGATATGTAATTGTGAATTTGTTTTATGTGACAGTAACCCAACGAATGCATATAAAATTACTTGGTAGTAAAGTAGTAGCATTATGTAATAATTGGAGTGTAGCCTACGTTAGGAAATAACTATAAGTATAATTATTAAACAACTTACTAGTTCACAGTTAGGATAATAGAACTAGTACTAGTACTTATGTGTTGAAACCAATATATTAAGGGAAATTATATGATAAGATTATAGTAATAATTAGTGAACTATACGGTAGAATATTTTACGGTTATGTTGTTATAATTAATTTTGGTTATAGGTTACTGTTATGCATGATTTCTGAATTTTGTTATAATTTTAGTAATTATTTTGTTTGGTTCTTAATGATTTATTGCATGCAGAAGTTTGGTTAATTTAGATCATCATCATTTCTTGCATGCAGGTTTGAGGATGATAGTATTATTATTATTATTATTCTGCAGGTATTTTATTGTTATTTAAAATAGAATGGGCAATTGTTTGTCCAGTGGAAAATTAACAGATAGGGAATAAACACCTGGCGAAGTGAATTTCGCATGAGTGAGTTTGTTTACAACTGGAGACGTGCATTGCCGGCATGGTTCGTGGGTAATCTTTCTGTGCCGACAAGAGCATTTCTCAAGAATGTGTTTGGCATCATGTGGGGCAGCCTTCCGGCAGATGGCATGGGTAATTGTTATGTGGCGGGGGACTTGCTATACAGGGTGTTGGGCATATGTGATTGTAGGGTCAACTAACTGTTGTTGTGTGTATGGGTTAATGATACACAACAGCGTTGTTGCGGAAAAGAGTGATCTAGAAATAAAAATAGCTTACAAATGATAACAGCTTGTGAGGTTGTGTTACATCAACACCTGACCGGTGTCGCGTCTCTGGGTTATGATACGCGACATTGTTTTGGGCTATGGTGGAACATAATTTCTAAGGATTTAGTTCATATTTTCCACTGTATAAATTTGTTTGAAGTTGAGTTTGCGGCATGCAGAAATTATTTAGATTAACATCATCATGTCTGGCATGCTATTGGGGAGTGTAATATTGTTAGTTATTTTTTTTCTTTTTCTTTCTTGTTTCAAGTTGAGTTGGTGGCATGTATAGATTAATTGATTTGAGTTAACATCATCATTCTTACATGCTATAGTGTAATATTGCTAGTTTTCTGTTCTAAGCAAGTATACTTTCAGATACAGTCAAGGGTATAGAGAGACAAGATATCAAGTAAAGAGGTACAGTGTGGGCTGACCGAAGGTCTGTGATTTTATGAATCTGTCATACCATATGATACCAAGAGTAGGGTACAATTTATGAGGTAAGGATTAGTAGCACCGTATACGAATCTCTGCATAATAAGAAGGAAAGCAATAAGTCAACATGAAGACAGTTTGTTGATAAATTTGCAGAGAATATGATCAAACTAGTGGGAAGATTGTCATATTGAGTTACTAATATAAGAGGTGGTGCTTAAAAGTTAAAGCAAGAGAGGTAATGACGATAGCAAAGACACTAATGTAGTTAACAAGAGAGACATCATCTTCATGGTGTTAATGTGAGTTGGACATAGCTGTAAGACAGCAGTCAACATTGCATCCAGAAGTAAAAGTGGAGGTTAAGATGTTGGTTTTGACTGTTGGAGACTATAACTTGGTTATCGAATGGCTGTTAGTGGACGAGGAATCATGTGATAAGTCGTATGAAGTTTACGCAGCAGGCTCGGCTACAGAATTCGGTACAATAGGATTCAGCACTTAAAGGTGATATCATATAGCGTTCATAGATATTAAGGCTATGCACTTGTTGGTTGCATGGATTCATTTTGTGTTCAGAACATTAACAATTCCAAGTAATTGATTGTTGTTATATATGGCAATGATTGATGTTGGTTTACAGAATTATTGGTTAATGTGGAAAATTATTGATTTATTTACGGAGCTAAAAGACATATTAAGTATGGATTTAACAACTGACACCAAACTAACAAAGGGACTTCTTTTTGGACTGCTGGGGTCTCGGCAGACTTGGAGTGGTGTTGTATTTAATTTTAACATCGGGTACCACTGGTGCAGCACTGGGTTGACAACTGTTGAGAGAGCGTCGGTTTCAGATGTCGAGTTAGCGGAAGTTTGGTGCATCGTAGTTGGTTTAATTTTCATTAGTGGATTTTGGTTAATACTATCTTTAGTGAATGGGAATTCATGTCAAATGGGTGGATATCCGAGCGGTGTTTGGCAGTGCAGTGTTCTCTTTGGTAACATCAGACTTGTCGACTCTAGCACGGCATTGGCAGAGATCGCTGGGAGAAAACATCAGTTGGGATGGAAACCGGAGATGACTTTGTCAATATTGATAGTATGATAAGTTACGTCATGTGGGCGGCTGATCTCTGATACGGGTTATGGTGGTTGATGTGAATGGAATGAATGTGTTAAATGATAATCCGTGTCGGGGACCGGCGGCACAGATCATTTCGATATTTGTTAGGTTTATATTTTAATTTTGAAAGATTTTGTGATTGACAACAGTAGTGGGTAGGTAAAACCATATGGGTATTGGCATCATTTAATGTGGGGTTGCTAACACCGGGTGAGCTGAGTGTGTGCTCGCTGTGTGATGGCGGTCTCGCATTGCAGGTTGTTAATATGTGTGGTTTAGTGGCAGATGGAGACTCACTCATGTATGGAGGCACTATGAATTAACTGACTGTACAGAACTAACCTATGTAAATAACTTGATGATTGATTGCATGTATTACTAACACGTGGTCATGGTGCCACATAGCCATACAGGTTGAGTTAGAATTGAAATTGAAGAGATGTTTTTGGAAAGGAAGCTATATTGCAATATGAGTATGATTATGTAATTATATAGAGATTGATTAGTAATTATTTTATGGAATAGAGAACTTAAATTATAAGCAATGATTGTTATTATTGCAAATATAGCATTATATTATATGTTATATAATTATATGATTGATGTTGGGTGTTAGATAATTATTATTACTATTACATATTTATTATTTATACGTATTAATGAATATTGTGAACTATTTATGTAAATGCTATATAATTTTAGTAATGAGAATATAATTACTTATTGGTTGAGTATAGATATTATTTAATTGTGTTATTAATTGATTGATGGAGACATATATTTGTGTTCATATTTATTATTATGTTGCATTTATTGATATTTGTTGATTGATTTTGATTAATATAAGAAGAAATTGTTTAGATTTATAGGATACTTAGTATTGGAATCATTAATGAAATTGATGAGAGTACGATATAGAGGATGAAGACACAATAGAAGCTGTGGCAGTTGAAGCGTAATGAGTTGGTCAAATGGAACGAAACGGCCAGTAATATAGGATGCTCTCAGGCTTATTAGCTGCAACTATGTTCATTGCTATACGCTGGGTCTACAACGACAGAGTCAAAGAGGATGTTTAGGCTGGCGGTACTTGGAACTTTGTATAGGCATGGGCGGTGGTGGAAGGCTGTGGCTGCAGTGGTTGACTGACTGGGGATGCGGGTGGTCAAGTATGGTAACGCGAAAACAGCAAAGATGTGCTGGCGGTACTTGGAACTTAGTATCTTCCTTGGATAATCCTTGCAGTCGGGTATCAGTCTGTCTACCATGGGAACGCTGGCTTGCGTTGTACAGGTGGCCTTGTATGTAACGCGATAACAGCTGATCTTCTAGACCTGGGACGAGTGGCTTAGCAAATGAGTGGTGAGGATGAGCAGATGAAGCTGAGTGATGGTTAGTCTTGTATGACCACTATAGACGCTACCTGCCAACAAAACGCGGAATTGATTATGATACCATCATAGCATTAATAGAATGGAAATATTAAGTCTCGGAGTCATATTACAAACTGAGGGTTCATATATAGACAGATTATAATTTAGATGTAGAAATTCTGATTCAATGTTACAAAGAACAGTTATATTTATATTGTAATATAGGAATTTGATAAAAGGTTGTAGGACAAAATAGAGGTATGCATTGGGATGTACATTATATGTTAATGAGAATAATTAACTAGTTGTATATTTCAGAGTGACAAGAACTTACAAGGTTTATGGAAAGACGACAGATAGTTAAATTAGAATTAGAACTACATTAATATTGCTTACATAACTAAAAATTGGATATTTCAAAAATTGATTCTCAATTTTTGCCCGTGGAAGGGGGGAATGCCATGAGCCTGACGACGTCATGGCATGGTTCAGTTATAGCCTGGGTCACAGAGTACAGGTTGCGACGGTGTTCAGAATTGAACACGGGAACGTGGAAAGCAGGGGCTTTCCACACAACGTGAAAAACGTTGGAACTCACTTCCCAGGTGACAGGAAGTGAGTTCGGGCCAAGGCAGTCGGCGTTGATCCATCGTCCTGTGTGGACATGGTGAAAAGTAGACAGCGTTATGGCTCTATATTGAGCCACGCATTTTATCTGTGATGTAGTGTAATGTGATGTGACTGTCGAATAAGTGATGATATCTTCGATTATGTGATTGTGCATATTATACGTAGGAAACTTATAACAGTCTTTGTGTTCACTCTTGTTCGAGTTAACTGCAGTTCGAGTGGGTGAGGTTTATGACGTATGATCGAGTAACCAAGATATACTCATGTGCTGCGAGATGACCAGGGTTCTGACTGGAGAAGAAGAGAAGAAAGAATCATCCCCTGTTGGACACGAGAAGTGTTGCTACACAAGTATCAATAGTAGCTTGTTCAGATAGACCCAGACACAGACCCTGGCACTTACATGTATGCATGATATTTAATCAACAAAAGAAAGCTGTTGCAATGCAGTTGGTACATTAAGACAATATGAGTACATTTTCATAAATTGTTCTTTCACTAACGACGAACATTTCACGTGACATTTAATTAATATAAATTGGCAGCTATTTTTAACTGTTAATTAGGTCACAGCAAATCCAATCGCAAAATCTTAAAAGTTGAGTGCATTTATCTCCGAGACATGGAGAGACTCGTGCGTTGTTTGATGCTTTCGGCAGTTTGCCCTGCGGAAAGAGACCAAGCCATATGGGATACCCAGTGCAATGAAGTCAATCATCTTGATCCTGTCAACATTCTATCTGTTACCAAAATGCACAATAAAGTATACATCTTTTCAGGTTTGTTAGTGATGCGATGTTAGTTAGTTAGTTAGTTAGTCGACAGATCATCCTCGTTGCACATCGGACCATTCAGTCCATAAGTGCTCGGATCCCCTCCTCAGCAAATCCCGCAGCATGTAGCGGCTAACGACGCCAGTTCTGTGTTGGTTTATCAATCTTCTTTGGCTTCCTGCGTAGTGTTCTTGTTTGGCCACCCCTCTTTTAATTTACTGCTCTCGCAGTCTGGCCATTGTTGTAGATTCACAGTCATCACTTGGTTCTTGCAAAAGTCTCACTTCTCGTAGAGCATTCAGAATGTCAGCCTGGTCCATGGCGCGTCCGCCCTCAACAGTAGCCTCACCTGCGAGCTTGTCAGCCCGCTCATTTCCTTGTACTCCCGCATGCCCTGGCACGAAGATGAAACTAATCTTTGCCAGCCGAAACCGCTCCAGAGGCAGCAACCATTCTCTTCGGATCGACCCCTCCTCTATCCTCTTGATCATGTTCATTGAGTCGCTAAGGAAACAAGCCCTAGTGAATGTCTGTGTCTCGAGCCATGTTATTGCTTTACTTACTGCCATGACTTCCATGGTCAGGCTACTTGTGGTTTCAGTGAAAGCACCAGAGTCCTCCTTCACAATTCTCCCTCCGGCCCGAGCTGTAAAGGCCCATGAGCTTCTCACATGTCGGACGACCGACCCATCTGTGTAGATGACCGCGTCACCGTCTAGCGAATTCTCGAAAATCAACGCTTGTACTTCAGCCTCCACAGCAGCCGGATTTTCTTGTCTGCATTTTCTATCTAGTTGGATGCAAACTGAAAAGGATGTGCAGAAGTCTGTTGGCACTTGCACCCACTCCTCGCCAGGTTCTAAGTCCTCAAGTGAACACACCTGTTGAAGAATGTCCTCGGCTTGACCCATCCACGACCGTCCTCTTTTTAACCTGCTGCCCTTCACCTTCCTAATTTCACTATTCATTGGATGCTGTGTGTTTGCGTTAATTCTGAGGTAGGCGCTTGCCCTGCAAACTTGCATTCTCTCTTCAATGGTTGGAAAATCAAGAAGGTAGCGCATCGCCCTGCATGCTGTATCTCTTGTACATCCAAGAATAATGCGCATAGCTTCATTCTGTATCCTTTCTATCTGCTTATGGCTGACAGTCAGGATTGCCATTGCATACTCCAAAACAGACATGACCAGCCCCTCGTACAGAAGACATAGATGGTGCTGCTCACAGTTTGCTGCCGCCATCACCCGCATCGCTGCCAAACCCCGCTTGGCCTTTGTTATCACCTGGTCTATGTGTACATTATAAGCAAGGCTTCGATCAAACCGTATCCCCAGGTAATTCATTGCCTGCGTTCTTTCCACCGTCTCTGAACACAGCATTACAGTTGGTGTTGGATTGTTGACAATATGATTATTCAACGAGAACCAAGTCACTGTTGCCTTTGTTGGGTTGACCATTGCCCCAGCTTCATCACACCAAGTACTTATGCGATTGAGTTCGGTTTGTAGTTCCACAGCAACCTCTTCTCTATCCTTACCCTGACGATACACTAAAACATCATCGGCATATGACAATGTCCTGCCAGGTCCAGTGATCTGCTCACTGGTGATTCTCACTGTGTAGGCGTTGAACAGTACCGGAGATAATGGTGATCCCTGTGGTAGGCCAGGATATATTGTTGTTGGTTCCGAAGTCCAACTGCCACATCTAAAAACTACTTTCCGTTGGAAGAGAGCTACAGCGATCCAACTAAGGAGGAATGGACTTACGTTTAGTTCAAGAAGCTGAAACATTAAAAAATCCAGTGGTACTCTGTTGTATGCGTCATCAAGATCAATCGCTGCAGCAACGGTTTCAGTGCCTGAGTGGAAACCTTCATAGACATCGTGGGCAAAGACTGCTGCATTGGTCCAGGTTTCTCTTTTTGGACGGTACCGACCCAGGGTAGGTGGGAAAACACCTTGCCTCTCTAGTTGGCTTGATATTTTCCTGGCAATTACCTTCTCCAGCAGCTTGCCTATTGTATTCTGCATGGTTATAATTCGATATCCCTGAATTTTTTTGTGGTCTTTGTCAGGCTTCGGCAAGGGAATCAGATAGCTGTGTAACCATTCCTCCTTGATGCTAGCACTCCCTATACTGTTGTTGTACATGTCTGCTAGTTTCTCTAGCTCATTGTCGGTACACCTATTTATGTCGTCGTATCTTATGCCATCAGGACCTGGAGCACTGTTTTTTGATCGTCGAAGCACAGCCTTGATTTCTTTCACTGTCACTGTGTCTTCATCCGAAGTGTTCTGGGCCTTGCATCTGTCTGAGGTGACCTCCTTGGCCAGATTCCGGCCTCCCATGTCTGTCTGGTTGCTCTGCTCAAGGTAGCGTTCAAAGAGGGCTTTGCCCTTGTCCTCGTCAGTCCTCTGCCAGATGAGGTCAGCACCTTGGAAGTCAGAAATGCTCTTATTCTTGACTACACCACTCATGCTTTTATGTAGTCGCCAGAACAATTTCAGTGACTTGTCTGTGCTTACTCTTTGACACACCTCTGCCCATTTTTCGCTTTTAACCACCGTGACCAGTTTTTTTAAATAGCTTACTTTTGTGTGCATCTCTCTTTCTAAGTGCAAGCAGGGACTAGGATGACCAGCTCTGTTCTTCTTGGCATTTTGCCATCTCCTTACAGCACTACGCTTATCCACCCAAGCCTTCTCCACCTCGAAACTCCACCACGGTGGCTGCTCTCAGCTTTTTTCCTTTTCTTCCTGCCCTGAAACGTTCTGCGCTTGTCACGTCTTATTTTACTCACCACATCTTGCCCTGTACTGTCATACTGGAACGTCTTTACCTTTAGCTTGTGCTGCCTGGTTCTGCCTTTCTCCACCAATATGCTGCATGGGTGGTGGTCGCTGCCATGGTGTCCTAGGACACCCCATCTACACACTGTAGTGAGTGAAGGTGAAACTAGCACCAGATCAATAGCACTGTCCTCATCGCCTGGACGGCTTGCTGTCCTGGTGACACAGCCACTGTTGATACAAACCAGGTCGATGGTTTCCAGTGCAGTCTCGAGCCCCTCCCCTTGTGTATTGGAGGAAGTGTTTCCCCATGATCTGCCTTTAGCGTTGAAGTCACCACAGAAAATAACATTTCTCTCGTGGCCTAATATGCCACTTAAGCACTGCCACTTCTGGGCGTCCACACTCGCATTGCGGGCATAAACATTAATGCGTTGTACTTTTAATGAATAATAAACAACTGGCGGTCATTTTAAATTGTTAATTAGGTCACGGCACATCCTATAGAAAAATAGTTAGATGTCAAGTTAGGCCTCGCCACCCCGGACGCAATGAAATATGGTACTCTACGTTGTCCGTTTAAAAATAAACAAGCCACAGTAATAGAAGGCAGAATGTCCCAGCTTCCAATTTATTGAGCCGTGATAAAATCTCCCTCATTACGTAGGACCTCTTTACACTTCCTGGTTCTAAATTATGGCACACAAAAAAATTATAACTCTGCTTAGAATTAACGTACTCTTGAATCTTCGTTGAGATACTATTACTGGGCGTTGGATTCGTCTTGTCACACTGTATCATCCAACTGTGATGATTTCATAAGTAGAAACCCATTAAAAAATATTCTAATAATATTCTAATAATAACATTTTACACCACAAGCGTATAGTATAAGTTATTTATTTTTAATTTGTTATTTTGTCACTCACTCAGTCACTGTTTTTATTTTGTTTAAAAAATATCAAAATAATTTAGTTAATATTTAAATTCAATAATCAATTCAACCGCCAATCCTCCACTTGTAGAAAGAAATGTGACTGAACTGAAAATAAATAAAGCACTTACCTCAAGTTCTGAATATATTATTAATGAATTAATCACAATAACTGTGCGAGTAGAAAATATCTGGAGCTGGCGAGAGACAGGGACTCCCTGGGGAGCGCTGACGCTGAAGCAATGTTGAAGATCCGATGACTAACTACAAAGACGACTTTCGTTGTGAAGATGCCATGTGGTCTGATTTGATTTGTTACCTGGTTGCCAGATTTGTTATTTTGAAACCAAATGATACAATTTAAAAACAAAATTAATAATTGACATTTGGAATGTCAAGTCAAGTGCACAGCGAAACAGGGTGTGTTTGATTTGAATTATTGTGGACTTTTTTAAAGCAAGTATCAGGGATGCCAAATCACCGTGATAAAGAAAAAAGCCAAGTCACGAAATAAAAACGAAGTGATTATTACCAAACGTTTGGTAATAAAATCTCGCATTATTCCCAAACGGCTGGTCACGTGATTATTCGCGGTCACGTGACGTAGGTTTGACTACATTATTAATGTTTGTGGCAATGTTATTGATTCTTCAGTGGTGTATTGGAAAGTGTTTCCGCCTTCCACGGTGGAGACTGGGGTTCCGCCGGCAGTTTTTTTTTTTTTTTTTAATGTTTAATGAACAAAATATTAAACATTATGAACTACAATATAGAACTGAGAAACTCGACGCTTGAACAAGAATCGCCATGGCAAAGATAGCCTTTAGCAAGATGAAAAACATCATCATCATCATCAAGTGCCGTGCCGGCTGGCGTAGGCGTTCATGGCTCTCCATAGATCTCGATCTTTGGTTTTCTGGATCAACTCTGCTGCTGATATTCCTCCATGCCACCGTCTCAATCCATCCAGCATCACTTCTCTTGGTCTACCTCTGCCTCTCTTCCCCTCGATCTTTCCAGTTGTTACGATGTTCTCCAATGCCTCTCTTCTCATCACATGACCGAGGAAAGTTGTTTGTCTCTGTCTTATTGTTGTATATAATGTTCTAGTTTCGTTAGCCTGTTTCAGGCAGTCGTCGTTAGTTACTCTGGCAGTCCAAGGAATTCGCAACATTCGTCTCAGGAACCACATCTCTGTTGCTTCTAATTTCTTCTTAATTTGTTCATTTACATTCCAAGATTCACTGCCATACAGCAAAACTGGTTCTACATAGCAATTCAGCACTCTCTTTCTTACATTCAGTGATAGTGACTTATTGCATAAGATACTCTTCATTTTCTGAAATGCGGCTTTTGCCTGCCCTATTCTGCTCCTAATCTCTGTTGTACATCTTCCATCTGATGTTATAAATGCTCCTAGGTATCTAAAATTATCAACTTGGTTAAGGATTTTCCCTTCAATTTCTATGTCACATTTTGGTGTCACCATTTTCTTTGATATTACCATTGTTACTGTTTTCTTGATATTCCTTTCCTTGCACTCTCTGTTACTACAACGTCTAATAATTGTTGTAGGTCTGTTGAATTATCCGCCACCAATACTGTGTCATCTGCATAGCGTATATTATTTATATTATAACCTCCAACTAGTATTCCTGGCATCTCTTTGATCTCTCTCATTATTACTTCGCTATACAGGGAGAAAAGATCTGGTGACAAGACACACCCTTGTCGTACTCCTAGCTTTATCTGTTCGTAACTACCCTCTTTATTTCCCATTTTAATTGCTGCTACTTGGTTCCAGTAAATATTCTTTATTATTCTTAAATCTTTTTCATCAGTGTTGATATCTTCCAACATTTTAATCAGTTCATCATGTTTTACTTTATCAAATGCCTTAGTATAATCTATGAAGCACAAATATATGTCTCTCTGTTTCTCTATTGACCTTTCTATTAGTGTCCGCAATGTATAAATTGCATTGTTTGTGCCCTTTCCTTCCACAAATTCATACTGTTCTTCACTAATTTCCATTTTTTTTTTTTTTTTGGTTCTTCTCATTATGATTCTGAGTAGAAGCTTAGTGATTTGGTTTATAAGGTTAATTGTACGAAAATCTTCACAATCAATTGCTCCTGATCTTTTTGGTATAGCTATAAATACATATTTCAGCATATCACTGGGTAAATATCCACTGCTGTAAATATTCAACATTTTGGTTAATATATCTACTCCAAATTCTCCCAATACTTCTAATTCTTCTATTGTGATTTCATCTGGCCCAGCTGTTTTTCCTTTCTTCATACGTTTCATAGCGTCAGCGACTTCTTTCAGAATAGGTGGACCTTCTAAGTGACTATCTTCTGTTAATTCTGCCCTTTCTCCTTCATATAATTCTCTTATATACTCATTCCACCTCTTCATTATAGCAGCTTCCTCTAATATTATCTTTCCTGTTTTTGATTTCAAACACCCTGTATTTATTCTTATTTTTTTTTCCCTGTAAGCTCACTGATTTGTCTGTGCATATTTTTTGTATCTTTAATGGAATTTAATTCAATTTTTTTGCATTGCTCGTTTAACCAATTTTCTTTAGCCTTCCCACATTTATCTTTTATTTCTTTATTTATCTTAGCGTATTCTTGTTTGTCATTTTTACACTGTTTTCTTTTGTCCATCAGTTTTAAGATATCTTCATTCATCCATTTATTCTTAGCTATTTTGCCTCTCTCCGGTAATACTTCTTTGCTAGTTTGATGAATGGAGCCCCTTAACATTTCCCATTGTTCATCTATACTCTGTATTTTAGTTATTGCATTGTACCTATTTTTCACAGTCACTCTGTATTGTTCTTGCATTTCTTTATCTATTTTCAGAACCTCTTTATTAAGTCTCATGTTCTTAACCATTTTTTCCCTCTCTTTAATCTTACTTTTATTTGTCCACATAGTGGTACATGATCACTATTACAGTCAGCACCAGGCATTGTCTTTACATTAATTAAAGCATTTCTAAATCTTTTATTAGTTAGTTAGTTAGTTAGTTAGTCGACAGATCATCCTCGTTGCACATCGAACCATTCAGTCCATAAGTGCTCGGATCCCCTCCTCAGCAAATCCCGCAGCGTGTAGCGGCTAACGACGCCAGTTCTGTGTTGGTTTATCAATCTTCTTTGGCTTCCTGCGTAGTGTTCTTGTTTGGCCACCCCTCTTTTAATTTGCTGCTCCCGCAGTCTGGCCATTGTTGTAGATTCACAGTCATCACTTGGTTCTCGCAAAAGTCTCACTTCTCGTAGAGCATTCAGAATGTCAGCCTGGTCCATGGCGCGTCCGCCCTCCACAGTAGTCTCACCTGCGAGCTTGTCAGCCCGCTCATTTCCTTGTACTCCCGCATGACCTGGCACGAAGATGAAACTAATCTTTGCCAGCCGAGACCGCTTCAGAGGCAGCAACCACTCTCTTCGGATCGACCCCTCCTCTATCCTCTTGATCATGTTCATTGAGTCGCTAAGGAAACAAGCCCTAGTGAATGTCTGTGTCTCGAGCCATGTTATTGCTTTACTTACTGCCATGACTTCCATGGTCAGGCTACTTGTGGTTTCAGTGAAAGCACCAGAGTCCTCCTTCACAATTCTCCCTCCGGCCCGAGCTGTAAAGGCCCATGAGCTTCTCACATGTCGGACGACCGACCCATCTGTGTAGATGACCGCGTCACCGTCTAGCGAATTCTCGAAAATCAACGCTTGTACTTCAGCCTCAACAGCAGCCGGATTTTCTTGTCTGCATTTTCTATCTAGTTGGATGCACACTGAAAAGGATGTGCAGAAGTCTGTTGGCACTTGCACCCACTCCTCGCCAGGTTCTAAGTCCTCAAGTGAACACACCTGTTGAAGAATGTCTTCGGCTTGACCCATCCACGACCGTCCTCTTTTTAACCTGCTGAGCTTCACCTTCCTAATTTCACTATGCAGTGGATGTTGTGTGTTTGCGTTAATTCTGAGGTAGGCGCGTGCCCTGCAAACTTGTATTCTCTCTTCAATGGTTGGAAAATCAAGAAGGTAGCGCATCGCCCTGCATGCTGTATCTCTTGTACATCCAAGAATAATGCGCATTGCTTCATTCTGTATCCTTTCCATCCTTTCTATCTGCTTATGGCTGAGAGTCAGGATTGCCATTGCATACTCCAAAACAGACATGACCAGCCCCTCGTACAGAAGACATAGATGGCGCTGCTCACAGTTTGCTGCCGCCATCACCCGCATCGCTGCCAAACCCCGCTTGGCCTTTGTTATCACCTGGTCTATGTGCACATTATAAGCAAGGCTTCGATCAAACCGTATCCCCAGGTAATTCATTGCCTGCGTTCTTTCCACCGTCTCTGAACACAGCATTACAGTTGGTGTTGGATTGTTGACAATATGATTATTCAACGAGAACCAAGTCACTGTTGCCTTTGTTGGGTTGACCATTGCCCCAGCTTCATCACACCAAGTACTTATGCGATTGAGTTCGGTTTGTAGTTCCACAGCTACCTCCTCTCTATCCTTACCCTGACGATACACTAAAACATCATCGGCATACGACAATGTCCTGCCAGGTCCAGTGATCTGCTCACTGGTGATTCTCACTGTATAGGCGTTGAACAGTACCGGAGATAATGGCGATCCCTGTGGTAGGCCAGGATATATTGTTGTTGGTTCCGAAGTCCAACTGCCACATCTAAAAACTACTTTCCGTTGGTAGAGGGCTGCAGCGATCCAACTAAGGAGGAATGGACTTACGTTTAGTTCAAGAAGCTGAAACATTAAAAAATCCAGTGGTACTCTGTTGTATGCGTCCTCAAGATCAATCGCTGCAGCAACGGTTTCAGTGCCTGCGTGGAAACCTTCATAGACATCCTGGGCAAAGACTGCTGCATTGGTCCAGGTTTCTCTTTTTGGACGGTACCCACCCAGGGTAGGTGGGAAAACACCTTGCCTCTCTAGTTGGCTTGATATTTTCCTGGCAATTACCTTCTCCAGCAGCTTGCCTATTGTATTCTGCATGGTTATAATTCGATATCCCTGAATTTTTTTGTGGTCTTTGTCAGGCTTCGGCAAGGGAATCAGATAGCTGTGTAACCATTCCTCCTTGATGCTAGCACTCCCTATACTGTTGTTGTACATGTCTGCTAGTTTCTCTAGCTCATTGTCGGTACACCTATTTATGTCGTCGTATCTTATGCCATCAGGACCTGGAGCACTGTTTTTTGATCGTCGAAGCACAGCCTTGATTTCTTTCACTGTCACTGTGTCTTCCTCCGAAGTGTTCTGGGCCTTGCATCTGTCTGAGGTGACCTCCTTGGCCAGATTTCGGCCTCCCATGTCTGTCTGGTTGCCCTGCTCAAGGTAGCGTTCAAAGAGGGCTTTGCCCTTGTCCTCATCAGTCCTCTGCCAGGTGAGGTCAGCACCTTGGAAGTCTGAAATGCTCTTATTCTTGACTACACCACTCATGCTTTTATGTAGTCGCCAGAACAATTTCAGTGACTTGTCTGTGCTTACTCTTTGACACACCTCTGCCCATTTTTCGCTTTTAACCACCTTGACCAGTTGTTTGAAATAGCTTACTTTTGTGTGCATCTCTCTTTCTAAGTGCAAGCAGGGACTAGGATGACCAGCTCTGTTCTTCTTGACATTTTGCCATCTCCTTACAGCACTACGCTTATCCACCCACGCCTTCTCCACCTCGAAACTCCACCACGGTGGCTGCTCCCAGCTTTTTTTCCTGCCCTGAAACGTTCTGCGCTTGTCACGTCTTATTTTACTCACCACATCTTGCCCTGTACTGTCATACTGGAACGTCTTTACCTTTAGCTTGTGCTGCCTGGTTCTGCCTTTCTCCACCAATATGCTGC
Organism: Cepaea nemoralis; assembly: GCA_014155875.1. Classification (NCBI taxonomy): domain Eukaryota; kingdom Metazoa; phylum Mollusca; class Gastropoda; order Stylommatophora; family Helicidae; genus Cepaea; species Cepaea nemoralis. The sequence continues at coordinate 104,296 of JACEFZ010003502.1, read as the reverse complement.
ACGGGTGGTGGTCGCTGCCATGGTGTCCTAGGACACCCCATCTACACACTGTAGTGAGTGAAGGTGAAACTAGCGCCAGATCAATAGCACTGTCCTCATCGCCCGGACGGCTTGCTGTCCTGGTGACACAGCCACTGTTAATACAAACCAGGTCGATGGTTTCCAGTGCAGTCTCGAGCTCCTCCCCTTGTGTATTGGAGGAAGTGTTTCCCCATGCTCTGCCCTTAGCGTTGAAGTCACCACAGAAAATAACATTTCTCTCTTGGCCTAATATGCCACTTAAGCACTGCCACTTCTGGGCGTCCATACTCGCATTGCAGGCATAAACATTAACCAACACGAATGGTATACTGGAATGAACTCTCAACGCCTGTATTTGTATATCGTCACTGTCCCAACTGGACATGTCTAGCTCTGACGCCACCATGCTGTCGCGAACGAGAATCGCCGTTCCCAGATGTCGTCTGAGTATGTAGTCAATTTGGTTGCGTATTGTCTTATCAGGGCTTATCCATGTGTACAGTCGTCTTTTATGGTGTTTAAACCATATGTTTCCAATTATCATATCATTGATATTTGCCCATTCTATTAGCTTTTCCCCTCTTTCATTTCTTGTACCTAAACCATAATTCCCCACTACATCCTCCATTTTTCCCTTTCCTACTTTTGCATTAAAATCACCAATTATTATCTTTATTTCTTGTGATCCAATTTGAGCCATCGCCATTTCTATTTCATCGTAAAAGTGTTGTATTTCTTCATCACTACTGCTTGCTTTTGGTGCATATACTTGTATAATATTTATGTCTATTGGTTTGCCTTTGATTTTTACCATAATAACTCTATCTGAAATACACCAGTATCCATTAATTGACTTGGCTGTTTTTTCGTCTAATATTATTCCTACACCTTTTTCATGTGTATCCCCTCCAGAATAAATTATTGTGTGATTGTCAGCTATAATTTTGCCCGATCCCTTCCATCTCATCTCACTAACGCCTAGTATATTCATTTTCATGCTATCCATCTCTCTTAGAACATTGGTCAACTTTCCTAGCTCATTTAATGTCCTAACATTCTATGTTCCTACTCTAAATTTATTTATTTTAGTTAAGATTTTGCCATCAGTAGCTGGATGACGGTCTGGTGTCACCTGTGGCTCATGACTGTCCCTACCGGACGAGGATGCCCTAAGACAGCCATTAACGTCCTTCACTAACTTTGATATATGTTTTGCCATGAAGTCTTGGGAAGATAATGTGGTGGTTTACCCTTGACTTCCACATTCACATGGTGGTCTTTTTACCTCTGCCTTTGACAGCCATTTCCGACTGTAAGGACAATTGAGTGCCCTGCTCTGCTCAGCTGAAGAGTTGTCCACTTATTCCGGTGGATACTCGGTCCCCAGAGCTGTGTTAGCCACACCGTGGTGTGTTTCCATCCTCTACCGCGGGGAGGTGCAGCTGGGATTTTCCCTCCATAAAGTTATGGTCTCTGACCAAAACTCTCCAGTACTTTTAGAGGATATGAAAAACATACTGACCAATAAAAAGATTTCAATTGAAACGAGAAAAAGAGTTGAGGTGTTACATAGAACCTATACTTTTGTATGGATGTGAAACTTGGACAATGTGCAGTCAAGCTGAATAACATCTGATGGCTGTAGAAATGTGGTTTCTGAGGACAATTTAAAGAATACCATGGACAGACAGAAAAACCAATGAACAAGACCTTCAAGAAACAAATGTAGATCGTAAACTGATTATAGACATTAGACGTAGACATTCAACATATTTTTGGCATGTTATGGGAAGAAATGAATTGGATTCTCTTATGCTTTATCTTCACCTTGCTGGAAACGAGTGAGTTATCGGTGTCGCGGTCAGCACTATGATAGCTGCTAGTCACCGTACATTACGGAGATTGTTGCGTTTAGTGAGCACCAGGTCGAGTTGCTGCCTGTTCTTTGATCTGGGGTCCCTCCATGACACCTAACATGTTAATATTCAGTCTTCTCATTTCTTTCTGTTATTAAAGTGTGGGATCTCATCTCATCTCATCATGTTCCTCTTGTACCTTGCGTGTCGAGGTGACGTATAAATCGCGGGAGAGTGTCCGCTTATGGGCTTCACGTATCGATATTCCCACGGACTCTGTTATTCACTGCGTCCATCGTTTGCGTGGTCGGCCTCTTCCTATGCTTCCATCTGGTCTGTACATCATTGCTTGTTGTGGTACACTGTTAGTTGTTAACCTACTTGCATGGCCAAACCATTTGACTTATTGCCTTCTAATAAAATCTAGCGCAGCTATAACCCCCACGTTAGTCCTGATTTCTTCATTTCTGATCTTATCTCTTCTTGATACATTCTTCTCAGGAATCTCGTTTCTGTTGTGATTTTCTTTTCTCTTTTTCTGTCATTGTCCAGGTTTGGCATTGGTAACATAGAGTTGGTGGGAAAATTGTTTTGTAAAGTGCTTTTTTAGTAGTTAGTGATACATGTTTGTTCTTCAGTATTGGTGCCATTTCTCCAATGGGTTAGTTTGCCTTATTGCATCTTTTTTTCTTCTGATTTGCCATTTGATGATATAACACTTCCTAAGTACGCGAACCTCTTTACTGTCTCAATGGGTGTTCGTTTAGGTGAATTGTTGTTGTTGTTTTCTTCTTTGGTTATAGTCATTACCTCTGTTTTATTTATACTAATTTTCATGTTATGTTTCCTGTACCAGTGCTTCCCAAAGTGGTGGTCCGCGGACCGGTGCCGGTCCGCGAGCCTTTCTTTGCCGGTCCACAACGTGAGTTGAAAAAAAGTAAGATGTTGTATCGTTTTCCAAGATATATTTTATTTGTATTTTATATCGGTGTTCGTTACTGTCGGTGTCTCACGATGTGCAATGACAACAGAGTGAGATTTGTCGTTGTCTAGGGTCTAATGTTTCTACTATCTCACTGTAGAGTGGGAGCTGAGCTTGCCACCTATCTCACACCACAAGTCACCACTGCATCACACATCCACCAGTCAGTGAACAACAGTTAATTTGCGCACATCATATCCTTTAATGACGAATGAACACGGACACACGTAATATATACATCCAGGAACAGTATTTCCAGAATATCTCTTCATCACAATCTAACACTCACAGAACACTGCCTCTAATGCCCTTTTAATACTAATCCACCGCAACAATAAATCAGCCACTCTCTTGGCCTGGACTCAATCGATTCCCTCCACTCTGGGACTCGAATTTAACAACTATGTCTGCTGATAAACGGGCTCAGTCTTTAATCATTAGTCTCAGAATTCCTATCACTGAAAAACACAGGGCGATTTCTATCACTACCTCCCCTATTCTTCACGTTCCCAGACCACCGACCTCCTCCTGTCGTGTCCCAAACTCAACTGTCCTTCCGACCCTCTCGGGATCTCAACTTCCACTGTTCCCGACAATGTTTTCACTGTCTTTTTTCCGTTTTTGCAGCCTTCCCTAGGCTCCACACAACACTACCCCCCCCCCCCCCCCCCGCTCAATTGTCTGCCCCATAAATTACATTAGCCAGCTGACTTCTCCTCAACTGTCCCTTCCATCACTGTACTCTCATTTAGGGGGCTGAGTGGTCTCGAGGTATGGTGCCCACCTCGAGTGCTGGAGGTCCCGGGTTCAGGCCCCGGTGAGGATCGAGATTTATTTTTAAAAATCCACCTGGACTTCCCCAGTAATAAAATTTCCCCTGGTCTCTGGGTAGTGAGATCGGACGCCCGTGTGTATTGTTGCGCACGTTACAATCCCTTGGCAGTTGGAAATCGAAAAAGAGTAGACTAACGGCGCTGCCCGGGCAAAATTTCGAGTTAAAAATCTACCCAAAGTATTTCAGGATCCTCGCCGTTGCTACGGAGTTCGTGCATTGAGCTGAGTTTCTCCAGACTCAGGTTTGAGTTAGGAGAAAAACGGAGCACTTATGGGGTTAACCCCGTGTGCCGTGATGTTGATCCAACGACTAAACGACTAAACTCTCATTTGCCTCCTCCGGCGATTAACTCCCCGCCCCATTTTACCTCGTGAACTTGTTTATGTACTACTAGCATTGTTACTAAGGTCACTCTCCTTACTGTCATTGAACCCAGACATATGTCACGGTGTATACGAGTATATACACCTTTACAAGAAGATCTAAATGCAGTGTTGACATTTGAAACATTTTTTTTTTATTTGTAAATCTCTAAAAATTGTTACTCATGAAAATGGGACCACCATTAAATAAATCACCGTCATCCAATAATATTATGCAGCAGTATTTAGCGCACCGGGAAAATACCCACAATTACGTGACATCTTATATTTATATTAAAATGTATATTGAGGTCCAGAAAGCAATGGCAACCTACTGAGCGTAATCTTGCCAAGAAATCAACATACAGCTAAAAGATGCTGGTGTTGACAGCGATGTCCTGTAAAGGATATGCAAAAAAAAAAAACAAATATTGAGGTCATATAAAATTCCAGAATACAAGGAGAAAATTTTTAACGGCACGGGTCCCAGGTGCAAAAGGAAAATTCATCTCGTTTAGACTATTCATGTGGTCTTATATTTCAGCTTCTGATTTTACTAGGAACGCTTGGTTGTCCGCAAACAGGAGTTCTCTTGTGGTGAAACTTCTTCTGTGTTGTCGTCATACAGTGTTCTTGCGGTAACTGTTTGAATTGATATACGTTGTCTAATTATGTTATGAACAAGAGAAGAGACAGGAGAGGGATGTGATGTGTGTGGTTAAATTCCTGTACACTTTATGTGACCGTAGGAGGCCAGTAAAAAAATGTTCTTCCCCATATAGAGGGAAGCCTGTGGTATCGTACCTATTAGTACAGTAACGTACATTGAAATTCAACAAAATAAATTTTAGAGTATAAATTTATAACGCAAAATGTGGTTCTAAAATGTAAGTATCTAAAATTTACAAATATTTTCTATAAGAAATCTAAATGTTATGTATTTGTAATTAACAGAATTTACACTATTACATTGATTTCTTAATTTATACGGCAAAAGGATAGACGTTTATAATTGAGTGTTATTATTATCGCTATAATATAATTTATTGTTTTCTAATTGAAGTAGTTTCCCTTGGAACAATGTTAGATGTTTATGTCCCCTACTCCAAAAAAAGAAGGGATTGTTTAAAGGGAGAGTTTATTCGCAGGGCCCTGCGAATAGACGCTTTGTTTATTCGCAGGGCCCTACGAATAGACGCTTTGTTTATTCACAGGGCCCTACGAATATGTCTATCTGAATCTCTATCTAACAAACTGTTTGTCTGTCTTTCCATATGCATATATGATATGTATGTCTGGTTGACTCTCTATGTGTATGTATGCGTGTGTCTGACTCTCTATCTGTCTGCTGTCTGTCTGCCAGTTTATATATCCGTTGTTTATTTGTCTGTATCTCTGACTGCCTCTCTCTCTCTCTCTCTCTCTCTCTCTCTCTCTCTCTCTCTCTCTCTCTCTCGGTCGCTCGGCCTGTCAACCTGCCTGCTCAGAGTATTGCAGGGAGAGGTTGAAAGAGATGTATGAATTGGCATGGTGGAACACAGATGATCGACGAGCGAGTGTCAGGTTGGATCTAGCTACCCATCTACCTGCGTACCTACTCATCCACCTACCTGCCTAGCTACCCACATACCTGCTTACTTAACTACCTACCCACATATCTGCCTCTCTAACCATCTATCTTTCTAACAACCCACCTACCTGCCTACTTAACCACTTTCGTGTCCAACTACCCACCTACCTAACCAACTATGAATATTACAAAGAATTATCGCCGAAGCAACGGAGTACGTGCTTTGTGCTCGATACTTTTGACAACAGCCAGCGGGGAGAGAATGAAGCGGAGGAGAAGAGGTAGGGGAGAGGGGGGCAGGAAAAGGAAGAAGAGGGCTGGAGCCAGAAGGGGTAGAAGGAAAACGGATCGTTTGGGACTCAAAAATGTGTGGGTTGGGTATTGGAATTGAGAGAGTTTATTCGCAGGGCCCTGCGAATAAACAAAGCGTTTATTCGCAGGGCCCTGCGAATAAACAAAGCGTTTGTTCGCAGGGCCCTATGAATCGATACTTTATACTTAGTTGAAGTATGGCTGTTTAAATATCAGGCGAGTTTAAGAATTGTTAACTTGCGTTTCTGTACACTTACTGTTTACAGGCATCCATCTTTGTTTACGTTACCGACCTACTATTTCCTACTATTTATGTCCTGATAATTCTGGTCCAAGCTGACAGTAATATGCGTCACCTCAGAGAGACATGATTAGGGTCGTTAGGCAATACAAACATCAGGCTTTCGATTGACTGGCCTCATGAATTAACAAATAAACAAGGAAATGCTATGCATATAAAGTGCAGGAGAACCTGGTATATGTGAAGCGGGTTGAAAAGAGAGAAGAGAGAGATAGATAATGAAGATAGTGTGCGAGACAGAGATATGTGAGATATGATATGAGATCATGTTCTGCCATCTCACTCGATCAACAGAGTCATGGATCAGTTCCGTGTTTCTGTCTCGACCATGCCACAAGGCCAAGCCATCCAGATACTTGTTTCTAGGTCTTCCCCTTGGTCTGTTCCCCTCGATCTTACCAGTTGTCACCAAGTTCTCAAAATCATTTCTTCTCATAACATGCCCAAAAAATTGTGACTGTCTACGTCTAATGTCTCTGATCAGTTTACGATCTTCATTTGTTTCTTGAAGGACTTGTTCATTGGTCTTTCTGGCTGTCCATGGTATTCTTTGCATTTTCCTCAGAAACCACATTTCTACAGCCATCAGATGTTTTTCAGCCTGGCTGCTCATTGTCCAAGCTTCACATCCATATAAAAGTACAGGTTCTATGTAGCATCTCAACACTCTTTTTCTCGTTTCAATTGACATCTTTTTATTGGTCAGTATGTTTTTCATCTTGCTAAAGGCTACTTTTGCCATGGCGATTCTTGTTCTAATCTCTTCAAGGCATCTCCCATCAGATGTTATTACTGTTCCGAGATAATTGTACCTATTAACTTGTTGAAGAATTTGTATATATGTCTATCTGAATCTCTATCTAACAAACTGCCTGTCTGTCTTTCCATATGCATATGAATGTCTGGTTGACTCTCTGTGTGTATGTATGCGTGTGTCTGACTCTCTATCTGTCTGCCAGTTTATATATCCGTTGTTTATTTGTCTGTATCTCTGACTGCTCCCCCCTCTCTCTCTCTCTCTCTCTCTCTCTCTCTCTCTCTCTCTCTCTCTCTCTCTCTCTCTCTCTCTCTCTCTCTCTCTCTCTCTCGGCCGGTAAAGCTGCCTGTTCAGAGTATTGCAGGTGTCGTGTGTGTAAAGAATGAATGTCGTATTAGTTACTTGTTCTTCTTTACCACTTTAGTGTCGTCCCTGGAGTGAAGAGAATCGATACCCACATTTGATTTAATTCAATATCTCTATTCTGGAGATATCCAGCAGACTCCGTCCACACACTCCTTCAATCTGAAGACACCTTCCTCACACTCTTACTCACCCCTGGATCATGCCCCCTCTCATTCTTTTCCAACATAACATACTTGACAGCTCTCGCTTCAACAAATAAAAACAAGAAATTTATTAAAGCAAAGAGTATATGTAGGAGAAGTGTAGGTGTATATAAGGTGTAGAATGTGTGACGTGTATTCTAAATCGTCTATAGACTCAGATCAGTGTTCAAGAGTAGTTCATTCTCATCCCTGTGCTGAAGACACACCAGCACCATGTATCCCATACAGGTAGCCTCACCCAGGTGATGCTCCTCCGGTCACGTGAAGACTTCCTCCGTTGTCTCTGGAACCACTAGGATGCTTGGACACCCCTGACAAACACTGTCTAATTAGAGTCTGATTCACACTATGAACTTCCTCGGTTATTTAACGGATTGTTAATCAGGAAATTATAATCCTATTGTCACTGTTAGTGGAGAAATCTTAATGGATCTAGAGTCACTGGTTCTAAAGATTCCTCATATTAACACCACAATCTAACTGTTCTGGGTATCAGTATAAATTATGCAATGTTCTGACTGTTTATTGGTACATCTATCACTTGGCTAAACCTCCCTCTCGTCAACATGTCCTGCTCAGCAGAAGCCAGGTTCCCGCAAACCAACTTGGGTATAAGCCCTATGTAGCGGCCTCTCAGCAACCTCTGTCTTCAGATGCTGAGCCATCATTGTCAAACTTTAAAACTGCTTCTTCGAAGTAAATCCTCTCCCACTCACGTGGAACACTCAAGAGGAACTGTACATGGAACCTGTAGAGCAGATAACATCATGGTGAGGGCAACTCAGTCCTGGCCAGAATTGAGCAAATGTAGGCCAATAACAGCACTCAGATCTATAACAGAGATCCGATCTCTGTCATACGGCCAAATAACTCAATCATATGATCTGAGACATGGCAACACCAGGAAAGACTAAAGGAACGGGTAGAAACCCAGCAGATGCCCTACTGAAGATCCTACCATTACACATTCCCCTCCTCCCTCTCAACCATCCTTAATCTCTCTAATTATTATTCCACTACATTGTCCTCAACTTCCCGAGTAAAATGATATATAACACAAGCTACATGAAGCCCCACAATAGAATACTAGTGCCGACGCTCCTATGATACTTTCTAGCACCGCACTTATAGAACATTCTATCACTAATCATAATACATTATATCACTACACAGTACTGTACTGTATTCATAATCATACTCTTAAGTTAGATATAATTAATTGCCTACCATATTTCTATTCCTGTTGTTACTCGAGAAACTAGGCAATCCGATTGGATCTATGTCCGTGGATAACTATCCCTACTAAGATAGGCTAGTCCCTCTAATATACCACAACTGGGAATTATCCCCAATTCTAACACTTCAGAATGTTTTCCTCGACTCCATCCACCTGTTTACTGCACTGGGTTTTATATAGGTGCTTGAGTGAGTCACCGGAAAGTCCAGACGCCAATCAGTCCAGAATCTGGCTTTGTCCTCCTGTTTCCAGACTAACCAGAGTCAATTAGCTGTCAAGTTTCCTTTTCATCTGGGGAGTTCTTTGTCTCATCCAACAAATATCCGGGTTGTCTGTAAGCCGGAGACCTTTCTCCCATTACAGACTCCTTCTGACCTCTAGCAGGCATTCTGTCTATCACTTGCAACGACCAACTTCCGTTTTTGTAGACAAGTGTCGCCAGTACACACCTCTCGAACAACATCCTGTCATCAACTGTCGATTGTGTGTAGACAACTCTACGTGACTCCCTTTGATCTCATACACACTGTTGACCAGGTGTCGAGAATCTGTACCAACGTATTTCCCTCAGTTTGTTCACCATAACAGAGTCAATTGTGTTAGCAAAATAATGTCGGGTTTGGTTATCATTGATCGACTGACAAGTTAATTTATCCTGTGACAGCAGGGAGAGGTTGAAAAAGATGTATGAATTGGCATGGTGGAACACAGATGATCGACGAGCGAGTGTCGGGTTGGATCTAGCTACCCATCTACCTGCGTACCTACTCATCCACCTACCTGCCTAGCTACCCACATACCTGCTTACTTAACTACCTACCTGTCTACCTACCAACATATCTACCTATCTAACCATCTATTTGTCTAACAACCCATCTACCTGCCTACTTTCGGGATTTTTTTCTCGGGGACCTGTAGTAATAAATTTCCCCTGGTCTCTGGGTAGTGAGTTCGGACGCCCGTGTGTATTAAAGAGGTAGGGGAGAGGGGAAGGAAACGGAAGAAGAGGGCTGGAGCCAGAAGGGGTAGAAGGAAAACGGATCACACATATTGATTCTAAGCAAAAATGGACACCAGTGATCCCAAACTTTAGGGACATCTCTTTCTGTTCTTACTCAGTTCAACAAGTTTAAGAGTGAAATTCTGTGGCAGTCTTTACATATGTCAAGACCCTCATTAATGACAACTGGGATGATCAGGATGCAGTTGCAAAGCAACGAGGACCAATACTGGAGAAACTGGTACTAACTAAATTACACTCACTTTAAACAACACAATTCTAAATACCCAAAGAGGTGAAGGATTGACTTTCACCCAATGAATTGCTCAAAAATTTAAAAAAAAACATTGTCCGGCAAGGAAACGAACGATTGACATTTGACTTTCATCCAATTAATTGCTGAACAATTTTAAAAAAAATGTCCAGCAAAGAAACGAACCTCGAGATCCCGCCCATCAGGCGGGGACACTATCAACTATGCCACTGACGACACGTTTTCCAATCAACGAAAATGTATAATATAGCCGCAAACTTACGTTAAATCACGTGACCAGCTCATAGGGCCCTGTGAATAGACGCTTTGTTTATTCACAGGGGCCCTACGAATAGACACTTCCTTGTTTAAAAGCCGACAGTTTCGACTTCGTTGCACTGAGTTTTTATCGCACATGGCTCGGTCTCTTTCCGCAGCGCGGAAAACATGGCACAAAGCACGATCTCCGTAGCTCTAGCGACGACCCACAGGATTCTCTTGAAACATTCACTCTTGAACCGAAGGTTCGCGGCCCGGAATCGAACCCGAAACCTTCGGAGCCCGAGTCAAATGGCTTGACCACTTCGCCACGTAGACTCCCGAAATGTACCCTACATTTTGCTTATCTAAGTGTTTTTCTTTTAGATATTTTGTAATTCCTCAGAATGCTTGAACACAATTATCAATCAAGGCATTACTATCATGTTATTACGATCTTTTAACTGATTAAACTACTAGTAGTAGTAGTAGTAGTAGTAGTAGTAGTAGTAGTAGTAGTAGTAGTAGTAGTAGTAGTAGTAGTAGTAGTAGTAGTAGTAGTAGTTGTTGTTGTTGTTGTTGTTGTAGTAGTAGTAGTAGTAGTAGTAGTAGTAGTAGTAGTAGTAGTAGTAGTAGTAGTAGTAGTAGTAGTAGGCCTCTTTCAGTCCTGAAGGACCATAGAGTTGTGCCGCTTGGGAGGTGCCTGGCAGCACCTCTGGTGACTGTATAGTCCAATGCGAGAGTGACAATTCCTGTCATAGTTTCCGCATCTGTAAGACGAGACAAGTCCCGCAGTAAGTGTCTGCGTTTTAAGCCTGTGCTGCCTCTCCTCAGTTTGTTTGATCAGACTGCTCTCAAAGAGCACCATTCCGTTTCGTACATCTCTTCTCCAGGACCATCTGTCTGTTGCAACTCTGTCCCACGTGTCTGGATCTATTCCAATGGTTTTCATATCTTGTTTACACACATCCCTATATCGCATTTGGGGTCTTCTGGTTGGCCTCTTTCCTGTGGCTAGTTCTCCGTATAGGAGATCTTTGGGAATGCGTTCATCCTCCATTCGAGATACGTGGCCCAGCCACCGGAGGCGTCTCTGCTTTAGGAGGGTGTGCACTGTGGTAATATCTGCTCTTTCAAGCACATGTTTGTTTGTTATCTGGTCTTTCCATGTTATGCCCAGGATACGTCTCAGACATCTCATGTGGAAGGAATTCAATTTGCTTTCCTGTCTTGAGTACAGGGTCCAGGATTCAGACCCATAGAGTAGTGTGCTAACAACACAAGCTTTATATACTTGAGCTTTTGTACGCTCTGTTAGTCTATTATGCTCCCAAACTCTTTTAGCTAGCCTGGACAATGTTGTGGCTGCCTTTCCAATGCGTCTGTCGATTTCTGTCTCTAATGAAAGATTATCTGATATTGTCGACCCCAAATACACAAACTCGTGGACGACCTTCAATTCGTAATTAGAAATTTTCGTTGACGGAGGCGCACCAGCATCTTGTTCCATCACCTGTGTTTTATTTTTAATCTAATGGTGAGCCCAAAGTCTTTGCAGGCGGCTGCAAAACTATCTATGAGCCTTTGGAGATCTTCTACTGTATGAGTAGTCAGTGCTGCATTATCTGCAAAAAGTAGTTCTCTTACGCATATTGATCTTATTTTGGTCTTTGCCTTGAGTCTTGATGGGTTAAAAAGTTTGCCATCAGATATTGTGTGGAGGTATATGCCTTCAGTGGCAGTCCCAAATGCCTGCCTTAAGAGAACAGTGAAGAAGATACCAAAGAGTGTAGGAGCAAGCACGCAGCCCTGCTTTACTCCGCTGCTGATGCTGAATGACTTGGATTTTCAGCCGTCAACTAAAATGGTCCCCTGCATGTTTTCGTGGAGTGATTTCACGAGACTAAGAAGGGTGGGTGGACATCCAACCTTTTCAAGGACCTTAAAAAGCCCGCTTCTGCTCACGAGATCAAATGCCTTTGTGAGGTCGATGAAGGCAATATATAATGGCTTCCTCTGTTCTCTGCACTTCTCTTGGAGCTGTCTGAAACTAAGCTCTAAGCAACTAGGGAAATGCATGCGCAGTTGAATTGCGTGATTTAATATTATATGTTGGAAGATATCAACATTAATGGGAAAGATTTAAGTATAATAAAGAATATTTACTGGAACCAAGTAGTAGCAATTAAAATGGGAAATAAAGAGGGAAGTCACGAACAGATAAAGCTAGGAGTACGACAGTGGTGTGTCTTGTCATCGGATCTCTTCTACCTATATATAGCGAAATAATATAAAAGAGACGCCATGAATAATAATAATATAAATACGAAGTGATTATTACCAAACGTTAAGAAGTAAGTAACGAAGTGATTATTACCAAACGTTTGGTAATAAAATCTCGCATTATTCCCAACTGGCGGTTCTCGTGATTATTCGCGGATGCACCAAACGTTTGGTAATAAAATTTCTCTTTTTCCCAAACGGCGGGTCACGTGATTATTCGCGGATGCACCAAACGTTTGGTAATAAAATGTTGCATTATTCCCCAAACGGCTGGTCACGTGATTCGCGGTCACGTGACGTAGGTTTGACTACATTATTCATGTTTGTGGAAACGCTTCTTGGCTTAGAGGTTATGGCTTTTCTTCGTAATCTCGTATATTCTCGTCGGTAACGTGATGACGGTGAGAATCAGCAGTGGTTCGAATAGCATCGGTAACTTACAATGTGTGTGAGCCGGCCGCTCAGAAAGAAATGGCAAACTACTGAGCGTAATCTTGCCAAGAAATCAACATACAGCTGAAAGATGCTGGTGTTGACAGCGATGTCCTGTAAAGGATATGCTAAAAAAAAAAAAGGAAATGTTATTGTATCCTCGGTGTGTAGTGGCTGGTGTTTCCGCCTGCTATGGTGGAGACTGAGGTTCGACTCTCTGTCGGCAATTTTTTTTTTAAATGGTTAATAAACAAACTATTAAACATTATGAACTACAATATAGAACTGAGAAACTCGACGCTTGAACAAAAATCGCCATGGCAAAAGTAGCCTTTAGCAAGATGAAAAACATACTGACCAATAAAAAGATGTCAATTGAAACGAGAAAAAGAGTGTTGAGGTGCTACATAGAACCTGTACCTTTGTATGGATGTGAAACTTGGACAATGTGCAGTCAAGCTGAAAAACATCTGATGGCTGTAGAAAAGTGGTTTCTGAGGAAAATGCAAAGAATACCATGGACAGACAGAAAAACCAATGAACAAGTCCTTCAAGAAACAAATGTAGATCGTAAACTGATTATAGACATTAGACGTAGACAGTCAACATTTTTTGGGCATGTTATGAGAAGAAATGAATTGGAGAACTTGGGTGACAACTGGCAAGATTGAAGGGAACAGACAAAGGGGAAGGCCTAGGCGTAAATACCTGGGCGAGATTGGCAGCGGATTGCGTCGCGCTGGTTACTTACTGAGGTATGTGAGCCGGTCGTTCAGAAAGCAATGGCAAACTACTGGACGTAAAACTTGCTGCAACAGCAACAGCAGCTGAAAAATGCTGGTATTGACTGCAATGTCCTAAAAAAAAGAAGAGTACTCAACAAATAATTTAACCCTGTGTGAACTTTGTCACCTTTGAACCCTCACTTCGGAGTTCATAAAAACAAATGTTGCAGTGTCATCTACAGGCTTACTTTCATCTCATGCGTACGCAAATTCAACGTTAAGAAGTAAGTAACGTATCTAGACATTAACTGAGATATGAACATTAAAGTTTTATGGAATAAACTAATGTATGTAGTTGAAATTCAAAAAGAGCTTGAAAACAAAAGACAGACTAGCAGACGGCGGTAGTAAACGTCACTTGACCAGCCGTTTGGGAATAATGTACGGAATTATTACCAAACGTTTGGTAATAAAATCTCTCATTATTACCAAACGTTTGGTAATAAAGTCTCTAATAAAGTGTGCTTCAAACCAGTCGGCTGACTTTGGTTGATACTTGCCAAATGTTGATAGTGCTGTGGTATAGATGGTGTCGCGCAAATGACTCCATCTCTCGGTGGCAGTTCCATTTGTGGGGCCAGGCAGAGCCTCCGCCATAGCCTGGGTGAATTTATTGACCTCTTTGTTTCGGGTGCCGCTGGTGTCGATGCGTGGTCTTCTTTCTGTTCTGTAGATTCTCTTATGCTTTATCTTCACCTTGCTGGAAACGAGTGAATGATCGGTGTCGCGGTCAGCACTATGATAGCTGCGAGTCAGCCGTACATTACGGAAATTGTTGCGTTTAGTGAGCACCAGGTCGAGTTGGTGCCAATCCTTTGATCTGGGGTCCCTCCATGACACCTAACATGTTAATATTCAGTCTTCTCATTTCTTTCTTAATGTTATTAAAGTGTGGGATCTCATCTCATCTCATCATGTTCCTCTTGTACCTTGCGGTGTCGAGGTGACGTATAAATCGCGGGAGAGTGTCCGCTTATGGGCTTCACGTATCGATATTCCCATGGACTCTGTTATTCACTACGTCCATCGTTTACGTGGTCGGCCTCTTCCTATGCTTCCATCTGGTCTGTACATCATTGCTTGTTGTGGTACACTGGTAACCTACTTGCATGGCCAAACCATGTGACGTGTTGCCTTCTAATAAAATCTAGCGCAGCTATAACCCCCACGTTAGTCCTGATTTCTTCATTTCTGATCTTATCTCTTCTTGATACGTTGAGTATTCTTCCCAGGAATCTCATTGCTTTTGTGATTTTCTTTTCTCTTTTTCTGTCATTGTCCAGGTTTGGCATTGGTAACATAGAGTTGGTGGGAAAATTGTGTTGTAAAGTGCTTTCTTAGTAGTTAGTGATACATGTTTGTTCTTTAGTATTGGTGCCATTTGTCCAATGGGTTGGTTTGCCTTATTGCATCTTTTTTTTTCGATCTCGTCTTCTGATTTGCCATTTGATGATATAACACTTCCTAAGTACGTGAACCTCTTTACTTGTCTCAAGGGGTGTTCGTTTAGGTGAATTGTTATTGTTGTTTTTTCTTCCTCTTTAGTTATAGTCATTACCTCTGTTTTATTTATACTAATTTTCATGTTATGTTCCCTATACCAGTGCTTCCCAAAGTGGTGGTCCGCGGACCGGTGCCGGTCCGCGAGCCCTTCTTTGCCGGTCCACAACGTGAGTTGAAAAAAGTAAGATGTTGTATCGTTTTCCAAGATATATTTTATTTTTATTTTATATCAGTGTTCGTTATTGTCGGTGTCTCACGATGTGCAATGACAACAGAGTGAGATTTGTCGTTGTCTAGGTTCTACTGTTTCTACTATCTCACTGTAGAGTGGGAGCTGAGCTTGCCACCTATCTCATACCACAAGTCACCACTGCATCACACATCCACCAGTCAGTGAACAACAGTTAATTTGCGCACATCAATTCCTTTAATGACGAATGAACACGGACACACGTAATATATTCATCCAGGAACAGTATTTCCAGAAAATCTCTTCATCACAATCTAACACTCACAGAACACTGCCTCTCAATGCCCTTTTAATACTAATCCACCGCAACAATAAATCAGCCACTCTCTTGGCCTGGACTCAATCGATTCCCTCCACTCTGGGTCTCGAATTCAACAACTATGTCTGCTGATAAACGGGAGTAGTATATAGGGTCTCTAGGAGTCGCAATGAGGCATAAAATACCTCATATACAAAGAATAAAGAAGGAGGACCCATGAGGACCCGCATTTTTTAGTAAGCTCAAAGAAGGGGAGTGGGGGAACATAATTTATGCATAATCGATTGGTGTGCGCCGGCTGTTACGGGTTGATGTATTAGTATCTTTGGTAAGATCGGCGAACATCAGTGAGCAAAAAGTCGATATTGCCGGCAGGTGTATATTAATGTCGGGGTCGAGGGAGGTCGCTGGTGCCATCTGTTTTTAATTAAGGGCGGTGTCGGAATAAAATAATAAGGCAAAGAACGATGTGTGGGGTGGGTTGGTAAGTGGTGAAAGATGGGGTGGGGATGCGTAGATGGTCATAGTGGGATATCACCAATGTGTAACTGCGGTGTCTAGTGGGTTCCCTACCTGGCAACAGGTTCGAATCTCACTGTGTGGTTGGTGTGTGCAGGGTCGAGTATGTAACGGGGCTAGGTTATATCATTGGTGATTCGAATCACGCTCCGGGTCGATAAGGGTGTCCACCCTAGGCGGATCTTTCTAGGAGAATATTAAGACGTAAATTTATAACAATGGTGTCTAGTTGCGGCCATAGAACTTGACAGGTTCGAGTCCTACTGTGTGGTGGGATAATAATGGTAGTGGAGGAGTATGTAACGGAGCCAGGTGGTGTCATGGGTGGTTCAAATAATGCGGCTGGTTGATAACTATACCTAACATAGGCGCCAGAGAAACGAATCCCGCTGTGTGGGGAATCTGTTAAAGTAACATCGGTGTCACATATCTTTGTTAAGGTTGGTTTACAATATCTGTGACCAAAATATCAATATTGTCAGCAGGTGTATGGTAGCAAAAATAGTGTATATTGTAAATTTGTTGTGTTGGCGACAGTTGGTACTATTAATTATATCACCAGTATATGTTAACAAAGGAGAGCTCGCTTGAATCGACCGAGGCGGGAGAGGTTACCTGACCCGTGATTTACTCTATAAGGCCCATAGTACCAGTTTTCCTATAGCGGTTATTAGTGATCTGTAGAGACCTGTAGTGGTTTATGCCCTATCATTACACAGTATAAAGGAAAATCTTTAAAAAAAAAGTCAAGATGGCGGCTAGTACTAGTAGTGGTGGGTATGGCTTAGTGATATTCGTTGTTAAGGAGTGGGTGAGTTGTGAAAGGGGTAGATAATTGCATTCGAACCACTATCATCATGCAGAGTCAGCTCGTTAAAGGAAATTCTTGAAGAAAAAATAATAAAAAAAAAAAAAAAAAAGAGTAAAGATTGTCCTCCATGTCGTCGTGGGTGTCGGGCTGGAAGCAGGTCGACCCTGATGGTGGCGTAATTTCATAACACTTAAACAACATGACCACTAACTTTTCTATATCGCCGCCAACCTATGTGCAGGCCTCCATCCTTTGAGATGAGTCTGCTTGAGGCTTCTGGCGGCAGAGTGACTTGTGAAGCAAACAAACCGATGTGTGGCTTACAACCAATCAGGGTGTTTGGTAATTGATCCACATTTTATGTTAGATAATCACTGATTGGCTGGCAACTACTGTGGGCGGGGCTTAATTTATGTAATATATAACCAATTCACCTAACTCTCACTCACTTTGTGGTTTACAGAAGAAGGACGAATGATCGAGTCTTCAGTTTTGTGGTTATTCAACTGCTATTTGCCTTCAAGTGTGGAAAGGTTACCAGGCACCCGTTTGTCTCAGTATCAACGGACTATCAACCATACATGCACCTACAACTTTAGTGGTTCTGTCTTCCAGTTCTTGGAAAAGCTCAACTGCCTTGTAAGAAATATCAATCAGCTTCTTACCCAGACGCATCCCAAGTGTAAACAACATCATTATTCTGCCATAGTTTACAACACCAGCGGCAAAGATTTCATCACCGATTGAAACAAAGACTGGTACAAATTGTTCGGGTTGATACCGCATACTAAGCTAGTGAACATTGCATCTTGTTGTTTGGGTATTTGGCGGCCTAAACTAGTCAACGTCGAGTTATCAACCATTGGTGAATTGTAGAAACTAATTATATTCAACGCCATATTCAGAGGCTCGGTGTGAACAAGTTTCAAGTCGAGTGTTGCTTATCTCTCTATCAACTCGTTAGCGTACGGGCCTAAAAAAAGATGTCTAGTAGGCTAGCATCTCAGAACCACTTATGTGCAACTTGTGGGAAAGGTTTCACTGATGCAAGTAATCTTCGTCGCCATATTCGGACCAGTCACAGTACAAAGACTCGTGTATATTCGTGTCAAACTTGTGATCATAATTTTAACCGGAAAGACAATCTACAACGTCACATTACAAAAGAACACGCAACACCAGGAGCATCATCCAGCGTAATACCAACAGAAACGTCAACACCTTTTTCACCAACAGTGCGTAAGAGACCAGCGGCTACCAATAGTGATATGACAAGCAGGAAGAAGAAGAAGAACACTAAACAAAACGAAAACGCCGAACCAGTCAGCGACACACAACACAAGGATGAAGCGGCATCTCTACACACGCTACCAGATGATGTTAGACAAGTATACACCGACAACTGGAGTAGTATCAAAACACATAACAAGATCAACACATATATGTCTGTCTATACATTTTTTATTAGTCCACAGACACAGCACCCTAAAGACTGGACAGATACCTTGTACAAGCTCTTTAACACTCAAAAGAGCATATTCAAAATCAATTTTAGTTATCACGTAGTCCTTAGGCACATCGAAACACAAGCTCTTCGCTTCTACCACGCATCATTCAATAACGCTTCTGTCTTAGAAATTCCACAACTAATCCGAAACAGACATAACTTTGACGAGTTTATCAAAACAGTACACGGACACGATATTCTTACATACGCTATGCAACAACGTCCAAATACCAAATACACTACAGAGACGATTCCAGCTATAAGTTTTTATCTCTATCATATCCCAGAATTATGTCTCGTTTAATAAATAACCACAGGTTTATGACCAACGTTCGACACCATTGTACATGGTGTGTATATGAGCATACTATGTATAACATCCCATATTGCATCATCCATTTTGTGTACTGATATTATGCTTCATTTTATTTTTGTAAAATTTACTGGAAATACTGTAAAATAAACAATTATATGTATTATAATTGCGTTCACTTGTTGGTTTTTATTGTTGACGGTGCATATGCGTGTCGTGTGATGAGCGGGTGTTACATGTTGATGGGCAATTCAAGAAATATCTCAAACAAACTTATAAATATATCGACCAAATAGGAAAATGTGTTAAACAAAGATGAAAACTATGGGTCAAATAAAGAAAACAAATTTTCAAAGAAGCTTATAAAAAATAGGAAATCATGCTAGTCAAACTAATAAAAAAAGGGTGGTCAAATACAGAAATATCTCATCCGAACTTATAACAAGCAAGACAATATAATAGTAAAATCAAGAAATATTTCGACCGAAGTAATACAATAGACAGAACGATGGACAAACTTATAAATATTTCATTCAAACTTATAAAGACTATGATAAAATGTTATCCAAATCAAATAACAGGCTGACCAAACTTATAATTAGCTCATCCAACCTCATAAATAGTAGGAAAATTTGTTAGCCAAATAGGCAAAATATTGGTCAGATACACAAATATCTCAATCAAACTTATAAAAAGTAGTAGAAAAGGCTAGTCAAACTAATAAAAATGGTGGCCAAATACATAAATATTTCAACAAAACTTATAAAAAGTAGGAAAATTGTAAGTCAAATGTAAAAAATATGGGGCAAATAGGAAATCATATTAACCAAATAGGAAAAATATCGCTCAAACTTATAAATATATCGACCAAATAGGAAAATGTGTTAACCAAAGATGAAAACTATGGGTCAAGTAAAGAAAAAAATGTCAAAGAAACTTATAAAAAATAGGAAACAATGATAGTCAAACTAATAAAAAATAAAAAAAAAATAAAAAAAAAAATGGTGGTCAAAGACAGAAATATCTCATCCGAACTTATAACAAGCAAGAAAATATACTAGTAAAATCAAGAAATATGTCGACCGAAGTAATACAATAGGCAGAACGATGGACAAACTTATAAATATTTCATTCAAACTTATAAAGACTATGATAAAATGTTATCCAAATCAAATAACAGGCTGACCAAACTTATAATTAACTCATCCAACCTTATAAATAGTAGGAAAATTTGTTAGCCAAATGGGCAAAATATTGGTCAGATACACAAATATCTCAACAAAACTTATACAAAGTAGTAGAAAAGGCTAGTCAAACTAATAAAAATGGTGGCCAAATACATAAATATCTCAACACAACTTATAAAAAGTAGGAAAATTGTAAGTCAAATGTAAAAAATATGGGGCAAATAGGAAATCATATTAACCAAATAGAAAAAAATATCGCTTAAACTTATAAATAGCGCGTCCAAACTTATAAAAAGTAGGAAAATGTGTTAGCCGAATGGTGAAAATATTGCTCAAATTAAGAATCATGTCGACCGAAGTAGGAAAATACGTGATTCAATGTATAAAAACGTTGGGTAAATACAGAAAGATGTCGACCAAACTGATACAAATCTCCGCCAAACTTATGAAATGTAGGAACATTTGTTAACCAAAAGGGGAAAATGTCGGCCAAATACAGAAATATCTCCACCAAACTTATGAAAAGTAGGAACAGTTGTTAACCAAATAGGCAAAATATTGGTCAGATACACAAATATCTCAATCAAACTTATAAAAAATAGGGAAAAAGGCTAGTCAAACTAATAAAAAAGGTGGCCAAATACATAAATATCTCAACCAAACTTATAAAAAGTAGGAAAACAATAGTAGCCAGCTCAACTAAAAGGCTGACCAAACTTATAAATATATCATCCAAACTGACCAAAGTAATAAACATATTGGGTAAATATAGAAATATGTCGACGAAACTTTTACAAATCTCCGGTAAATTTATGAAAAATAGGAAATTGTGTTAACTAAATGTGAAAAAAAATATCGACCAATCCCATAAAAGGTAGGACAATTTCTTACCCAAATGTGAAAAAGATCGGCCAAACTTATAAATATCTCATCCAAACTTATAAAAAGTAGGAAAACAATATTAGCCAAATCAACTAAAAGGCTGACCAAACTTATAAATATATCATCCAAACTGACCAAAGTAATAAAAATATTGGGTAAATATAGAAATATGTCGAACAAACTTTTACAAATCTCCGGTAAATTTATGAAAAATAGGAAATTTTGTTAACTAAATGTGAAAAAATATCGACCAAACTTATAAAAAGCTCTGCCAAACTTATGAAAAGTAGGAAACTTTGTTAACCCACGCGAAGAAAATTATTAACCAAAGATAGAAAATATCGATCTAAATAGGAAACTTTGTTAGCAAAATGGGAAAAATATTGGCCAAGTAAACACATAGTTCAACCAAACTTATAAATATGTCATCCAAATTCACAAAAAATAGGAAAATTTGTCGACCAAGTAAGAAAATATATTACCAAAACTGGAAAAGATACTAATCAAAGTGAGAAAAATACCAACCAAACTAAGAAATATGTATGGTAAAGTAGGAAAAAAGTTGGCCAAAGTAATAAATACGCTAGCCAAATGAAGAAATATTAACCAAAAGGAGAAAAAATTATAGCAAACTAAGAAATTTGCTTTCACAACTTGTCGAATTGCCCTACCAACTACCCCATTTGCTTTCACAACTTATCACATTGACCAATTAACCTCACAAATTTCCCACTGACTCTCACAATTTTACCACTTGCCATTACAACGTATCGACTCTCTCTCACAATTTACCCAAAGGGGTTTACTATAGGTATTATATAGCCGCAAGCAAGCGCTCTCACACTCACAAGAATAACGAAATACTGGGATTTAAGCTTGTTTTTAATCAATTTCTTTGTTTGCAGTCAAAGTATAGAAATTCCGCCAACCACCTTGTTGTTGAAGTATCCAAGGACTTAGTTTATCAGCCATATATTCGCCTACAGATTTAGCGAAGTCCTCTTCCAGGTCTTGGACATTCACATCGGCGTTGTAAGAATTATCAACCAGATGCTTACCCAGACGCATGCCAAAGGTAAACAGCATAATTATTCTCCCATAGTTGATGACGTTATCACCAAAGAATTCATCACTGACTAAAACAAAGACTTGGAAAACATGTTCGGGCTTGATACTGTCTTCTAGTCTCGTGAACAACACAGATTGTTGTTTGGCTATTTGACCGACTAAACCAGACAACGTCGAGCTATTTGCCTTTTTGGAATTGTAGGAACTAATAATAGTCAGCGCCATATTCACCATCTCGCTATGAACTTGTTTCAAGTCAATCTTTGCTTGTGTCATTATTATACTGATAGCTAACGTTCATCAAAAAATGTCTAGCAGTCAAACTGCTGATCGATTATTGTGAAACGGTGCAAAGTGGTCAAAATGGATAATAACATAATACTTGTATAAAGAGATGGACTCATTTCTTCTGGTTGGTCAAATTACCCAACCTACTGGAGATAAAACGGTTGTCACCGAAACCACTAGACGCGTGTTTTAGACAAGGGATGTGATTATCGATCAGTATGGTCACTGTTAATTAAAACTTAAAAAGTAAAGTTTTACAAGAACATTCAACTTGTCTAAAACACGCGTCTAGTGGTTTCGGTGACAACCGTTTTATCTCCAGTAGGTTGGGTAATTTGACCAACCAGAAGAAATGAGTCCATCTCTTTATACAAGTATTATGTTATTATCCATTTTGACCACTTTGCACCGTTTCACAATAATCGATCAGCAGTTTGACTGCTAGACATTTTTTGATGAACGTTAGCTATCAGTATAATAATGACACAAGCAAAGATTGACTTGAAACAAGTTCATAGCGAGATGGTGAATATGGCGCTGACTATTATTAGTTCCTACAATTCCAAAAAGGCAAATAGCTCGACGTTGTCTGGTTTAGTCGGTCAAATAGCCAAACAACAATCTGTGTTGTTCACGAGACTAGAAGACAGTATCAAGCCCGAACATGTTTTCCAAGTCTTTGTTTTAGTCAGTGATGAATTCTTTGGTGATAACGTCATCAACTATGGGAGAATAATTATGCTGTTTACCTTTGGCATGCGTCTGGGTAAGCATCTGGTTGATAATTCTTACAACGCCGATGTGAATGTCCAAGACCTGGAAGAGGACTTCGCTAAATCTGTAGGCGAATATATGGCTGATAAACTAAGTCCTTGGATACTTCAACAACAAGGTGGTTGGCGGAATTTCTATACTTTGACTGCAAACAAAGAAATTGATTAAAAACAAGCTTAAATCCCAGTATTTCGTTATTCTTGTGAGTGTGAGAGCGCTTGCTTGCGGCTATATAATACCTATAGTAAACCCCTTTGGGTAAATTGTGAGAGAGAGTCGATACGTTGTAATGGCAAGTGGTAAAATTGTGAGAGTCAGTGGGAAATTTGTGAGGTTAATTGGTCAATGTGATAAGTTGTGAAAGCAAATGGGGTAGTTGGTAGGGCAATTCGACAAGTTGTGAAAGCAAATTTCTTAGTTTGCTATAATTTTTTCTCCTTTTGGTTAATATTTCTTCATTTGGCTAGCGTATTTATTACTTTGGTCAACTTTTTTCCTACTTTACCATACATATTTCTTAGTTTGGTTGGTATTTTTCTCACTTTGATTAGTATCTTTTCCAGTTTTGGTAATATACTTTCTTACTTGGTCGACAAATTTTCCTATTTTTTGTGAATTTGGATGACATATTTATAAGTTTGGTTGAACTATGTGTTTACTTGGCCAATATTTTTCCCATTTTGCTAACAAAGTTTCCTATTTAGATCGATATTTTCTATCTTTGGTTAATAATTTTCTTCGCGTGGGTTAACAAAGTTTCCTACTTTTCATAAGTTTGGCAGAGCTTTTTATAAGTTTGGTCGATATTTTTTCACATTTAGTTAACAAAATTTCCTATTTTTCATAAATTTACCGGAGATTTGTAAAAGTTTGTTCGACATATTTCTATATTTACCCAATATTTTTATTACTTTGGTCAGTTTGGATGATATATTTATAAGTTTGGTCAGCCTTTTAGTTGATTTGGCTAATATTGTTTTCCTACTTTTTATAAGTTTGGATGAGATATTTATAAGTTTGGCCGATCTTTTTCACATTTGGGTAAGAAATTGTCCTACCTTTTATGGGATTGGTCGATATTTTTTTTCACATTTAGTTAACACAATTTCCTATTTTTCATAAATTTACCGGAGATTTGTAAAAGTTTCGTCGACATATTTCTATATTTACCCAATATGTTTATTACTTTGGTCAGTTTGGATGATATATTTATAAGTTTGGTCAGCCTTTTAGTTGAGCTGGCTACTATTGTTTTCCTACTTTTTATAAGTTTGGTTGAGATATTTATGTATTTGGCCACCTTTTTTATTAGTTTGACTAGCCTTTTTTCCTATTTTTTATAAGTTTGATTGAGATATTTGTGTATCTGACCAATATTTTGCCTATTTGGTTAACAACTGTTCCTACTTTTCATAAGTTTGGTGGAGATATTTCTGTATTTGGCCGACATTTTCCCCTTTTGGTTAACAAATGTTCCTACATTTCATAAGTTTGGCGGAGATTTGTATCAGTTTGGTCGACATCTTTCTGTATTTACCCAACGTTTTTATACATTGAATCACGTATTTTCCTACTTCGGTCGACATGATTCTTAATTTGAGCAATATTTTCACCATTCGGCTAACACATTTTCCTACTTTTTATAAGTTTGGACGCGCTATTTATAAGTTTAAGCGATATTTTTTCTATTTGGTTAATATGATTTCCTATTTGCCCCATATTTTTTACATTTGACTTACAATTTTCCTACTTTTTATAAGTTGTGTTGAGATATTTATGTATTTGGCCACCATTTTTATTAGTTTGACTAGCCTTTTCTACTACTTTGTATAAGTTTTGTTGAGATATTTGTGTATCTGACCAATATTTTGCCTATTTGGCTAACAAATTTTCCTACTATTTATAAGGTTGGATGAGTTAATTATAAGTTTGGTCAGCCTGTTATTTGATTTGGATAACATTTTATCATAGTCTTTATAAGTTTGAATGAAATATTTATAAGTTTGTCCATCGTTCTGCCTATTGTATTACTTCGGTCGACATATTTCTTGATTTTACTAGTATATTTTCTTGCTTGTTATAAGTTCGGATGAGATATTTCTGTCTTTGACCACCATTTTTTTTTTTTTTTTTTTTTTTTTTTTATTTTTTATTAGTTTGACTATCATTGTTTCCTATTTTTTATAAGTTTCTTTGACATTTTTTTCTTTACTTGACCCATAGTTTTCATCTTTGGTTAACACATTTTCCTATTTGGTCGATATATTTATAAGTTTGAGCGATATTTTTCCTATTTGGTTAATATGATTTCCTATTTGCCCCATATGTTTTACATTTGACTTACAATTTTCCTACTTTTTATAAGTTTTGTTGAAATATTTATGTATTTTGCCACCATTTGTATTAGTTTGACTAGCCTTTTCTACTACTTTTTATAAGTTTGATTGAGATATTTGTGTATCTGACCAATATTTTGCCTATTTGGCTAACAAATTTTCCTACTATTTATGAGGTTGGATGAGCTAATTATAAGTTTGGTCAGCCTGTTATTTGATTTGGATAACATTTTATCATAGTCTTTATAAGTTTGAATGAAATATTTATAAGTTTGTCCATCGTTCTGTCTATTGTATTACTTCGGTCGAAATATTTCTTGATTTTACTATTATATTGTCTTGCTTGTTATAAGTTCGGATGAGATATTTCTGTATTTGACCACCCTTTTTTTATTAGTTTGACTAGCATGATTTCCTATTTTTTATAAGCTTCTTTGAAAATTTGTTTTCTTTATTTGACCCATAGTTTTCATCTTTGTTTAACACATTTTCCTATTTGGTCGATATATTTATAAGTTTGTTTGAGATATTTCTTGAATTGCCCATCAACATGTAACACCCGCTCATCACACGACACGCATATGCACCGTCAACAATAAAAACCAACAAGTGAACGCAATTATAATACATATAATTGTTTATTTTACAGTATTTCCAGTAAATTTTACAAAAATAAAATGAAGCATAATATCAGTACACAAAATGGATGATGCAATATGGGATGTTATACATAGTATGCTCATATACACACCATGTACAATGGTGTCGAACGTTGGTCATAAACCTGTGGTTATTTATTAAACGAGACATAATTCTGGGATATGATAGAGATAAAAACTTATAGCTGGAATCGTCTCTGTAGTGTATTTGGTATTTGGACGTTGTTGCATAGCGTATGTAAGAATATCGTGTCCGTGTACTGTTTTGATAAACTCGTCAAAGTTATGTCTGTTTCGGATTAGTTGTGGAATTTCTAAGACAGAAGCGTTATTGAATGATGCGTGGTAGAAGCGAAGAGCTTGTGTTTCGATGTGCCTAAGGACTACGTGATAACTAAAATTGATTTTGAATATGCTCTTTTGAGTGTTAAAGAGCTTGTACAAGGTATCTGTCCAGTCTTTAGGGTGCTGTGTCTGTGGACTAATAAAAAATGTATAGACAGACATATATGTGTTGATCTTGTTATGTGTTTTGATACTACTCCAGTTGTCGGTGTATACTTGTCTAACATCATCTGGTAGCGTGTGTAGAGATGCCGCTTCATCCTTGTGTTGTGTGTCGCTGACTGGTTCGGCGTTTTCGTTTTGTTTAGTGTTCTTCTTCTTCTTCCTGCTTGTCATATCACTATTGGTAGCCGCTGGTCTCTTACGCACTGTTGGTGAAAAAGGTGTTGACGTTTCTGTTGGTATTACGCTGGATGATGCTCCTGGTGTTGCGTGTTCTTTTGTAATGTGACGTTGTAGATTGTCTTTCCGGTTAAAATTATGATCACAAGTTTGACACGAATATACACGAGTCTTTGTACTGTGACTGGTCCGAATATGGCGACGAAGATTACTTGCATCAGTGAAACCTTTCCCACAAGTTGCACATAAGTGGTTCTGAGATGCTAGCCTACTAGACATCTTTTTTTAGGCCCGTACGCTAACGAGTTGATAGAGAGATAAGCAACACTCGACTTGAAACTTGTTCACACCGAGCCTCTGAATATGGCGTTGAATATAATTAGTTTCTACAATTCACCAATGGTTGATAACTCGACGTTGACTAGTTTAGGCCGCCAAATACCCAAACAACAAGATGCAATGTTCACTAGCTTAGTATGCGGTATCAACCCGAACAATTTGTACCAGTCTTTGTTTCAATCGGTGATGAAATCTTTGCCGCTGGTGTTGTAAACTATGGCAGAATAATGATGTTGTTTACACTTGGGATGCGTCTGGGTAAGAAGCTGATTGATATTTCTTACAAGGCAGTTGAGCTTTTCCAAGAACTGGAAGACAGAACCACTAAAGTTGTAGGTGCATGTATGGTTGATAGTCCGTTGATACTGAGACAAACGGGTGCCTGGTAACCTTTCCACACTTGAAGGCAAATAGCAGTTGAATAACCACAAAACTGAAGACTCGATCATTCGTCCTTCTTCTGTAAACCACAAAGTGAGTGAGAGTTAGGTGAATTGGTTATATATTACATAAATTAAGCCCCGCCCACAGTAGTTGCCAGCCAATCAGTGATTATCTAACATAAAATGTGGATCAATTACCAAACACCCTGATTGGTTGTAAGCCACACATCGGTTTGTTTGCTTCACAAGTCACTCTGCCGCCAGAAGCCTCAAGCAGACTCATCTCAAAGGATGGAGGCCTGCACATAGGTTGGCGGCGATATAGAAAAGTTAGTGGTCATGTTGTTTAAGTGTTATGAAATTACGCCACCATCAGGGTCGACCTGCTTCCAGCCCGACACCCACGACGACATGGAGGACAATCTTTACTCTTTTTTTTTTTTTTTTTTTTTATTTTTTCTTCAAGAATTTCCTTTAACGAGCTGACTCTGCATGATGATAGTGGTTCGAATGCAATTATCTACCCCTTTCACAACTCACCCACTCCTTAACAACGAATATCACTAAGCCATACCCACCACTACTAGTACTAGCCGCCATCTTGACTTTTTTTTTAAAGATTTTCCTTTATACTGTGTAATGATAGGGCATAAACCACTACAGGTCTCTACAGATCACTAATAACCGCTATAGGAAAACTGGTACTATGGGCCTTATAGAGTAAATCACGGGTCAGGTAACCTCTCCCGCCTCGGTCGATTCAAGCGAGCTCTCCTTTGTTAACATATACTGGTGATATAATTAATAGTACCAACTGTCGCCAACACAACAAATTTACAATATACACTATTTTTGCTACCATACACCTGCTGACAATATTGATATTTTGGTCACAGATATTGTAAACCAACCTTAACAAAGATATGTGACACCGATGTTACTTTAACAGATTCCCCACACAGCGGGATTCGTTTCTCTGGCGCCTATGTTAGGTATAGTTATCAACCAGCCGCATTATTTGAACCACCCATGACACCACCTGGCTCCGTTACATACTCCTCCACTACCATTATTATCCCACCACACAGTAGGACTCGAACCTGTCAAGTTCTATGGCCGCAACTAGACACCATTGTTATAAATTTACGTCTTAATATACTCCTAGAAAGATCCGCCTAGGGTGGACACCCTTATCGACCCGGAGCGTGATTCGAATCACCAATGATATAACCTAGCCCCGTTACATACTCGACCCTGCACACACCAACCACACAGTGAGATTCGAACCTGTTGCCAGGTAGGGAACCCACTAGACACCGCAGTTACACATTGGTGATATCCCACTATGACCATCTACGCATCCCCACCCCATCTTTCACCACTTACCAACCCACCCCACACATCGTTCTTTGCCTTATTATTTTATTCCGACACCGCCCTTAATTAAAAACAGATGGCACCAGCGACCTCCCTCGACCCCGACACTAATATACACCTGCCGGCAATATCGACTTTTTGCTCACTGATGTTCGCCGATCTTACCAAAGATACTAATACATCAACCCGTAACAGCCGGCGCACACCAATCGATTATGCATAAATTATGTTCCCCCACTCCCCTTCTTTGAGCTTACTAAAAAATGCGGGTCCTCATGGGTCCTCCTTCTTTATTCTTTGTATATGAGGTATTTTATGCCTCATTGCGACTCCTAGAGACCCTATATACTACTAACGGGCTCAGTCTTTAATCATTAGTCTCAGAATTCCTATCACTGAAAAACACAGGGTGATTTCTATCACTACCTCCCCTATTCTTCACGATCCCAGACCACCGACCTCCTCCTGTCGTGTCCCAAACTCAACTGTCCTTCCGACCCTCTCGGGATCTCAACTTTCACTGTTCCCGACAATGTTTTCACTGTCATATTTCCGTTCTTGCAGCCTTCCCTAGGCTCCACACAACACTACCCCCCAGCTCAATTGTCTGCCCCATAAATTACATTAGCCAGCTGACTTCTCCTCAACTGCCCCTTCCATCACTGAACTCTCATTTAGGGGGCTGAGTGGTCTCGAGGTATGGTGCCCACCTCGAGTGCTGGAGGTCCCGGGTTCAGGCCCCGGTGAGGACCGAGATTTATTTAATTAATCCACCTGGATTTCCAGTAATAAAATTTCCCCTGGTCTCTGGTTAGTGAGATCGGACACCCGTGTGTATTGTTGCGCACGTAAAAAATCCCTTGGCAGTTGGAAATCGAAAAAGAGTAGACTAACGGCGCTGCCCGGGCAAAATTTCGAGTTAAAAATCTACCCAAAGTATTTCAGGATCCTCGCCGTTGCTACGGAGTTCGTGCATTGAGCTGAGTTTCTCCAGACTCAGGTTTGAGTTAGGAGAAAAACGGAGCACTTAAGGGGTTAACCCCGTTTGCCGTGATGTTGATCCAACGACTAAAACGACTAAACGACTAAACTCTCATTTGCACCCTCCGGGGACTAACTCCCCGTCCCATTTTACCTCGTGAACTTGTTTATGTACTAGCATTGTTACTAAGGTCACTCTCCTTACTGTCATTGAACCCAGACATATGTCACGATGTATGCGAGTATATACACCTTTACAAGAAGATCTAAATGTAGTGTTGACATTTGAAACATTTTTTTTATCTGTAAATCTCTAAAAATTGTTACTCATGAAAATGGGACCACCATTAAATAAATCTCCGTCATCCAATAATATTATGCAGCAGTATTTAGCACACCGGGACAATACCCACAATTACGTTACATATTATATTTATATTAAAATGTATATTGAGGTCCAGAAAGCAATGGCAACCTACTGAGCGTAATCTTGCCAAGAAATCAACATACAGCTGAAAGAATACAAGGAGAAAATTTTTTTTTTTTTAACGGCACGGGTCCCAGGTGCAAAAGGAAAATTGTATGTCGGTCAGCGAAAGTGAAAAGTTTGTGAAGAACTGCAATATACATTTCGTTTAGACTATTCATGTGGTCTTATATTTCAGCTTCTGATTTTACTAGGAGTGCTTGGTCGTCCGCAAACAGGAGTTCTCTTGTGGTGAAACTACTTCTGTGTTGTCGTCATACGGTGTTCTTGCGGTAACTGTTTGAATTGACATTCGTTGTCTATATATGTTATGAACAAGAGAAGAGACAGGAGAGGGATGTGTGTGGTTAAATTGTTGTACACTTTATGTGACCGTAGGAGGCCAGTAAAAAAATGTTCTTCCCCCATATAGAGAGAAGCCTGTGATATGCAACTAAGTGCGGTAAATTGAAAGTCAACAAAATAAACTATAGAGTATAAATTTATAACCCAAAATGTGGTTCTAAAATGTAAGTATCTAAAATTTACAAATATTTTCTATAAGAAATCTAAATGTTATGTATTTGTAATTAACAGAATTTACACTTTTACATTGATTTTTTAATTTATACGGCAAAAGGATAGACGTTTATAGTTGAGTGTTATTTTTATCGCTATAATATAATTTATTGATTTCTAATTGAAGTAGTTTCCCTTGGAACAATGTTAGATGTTTATGTCCCCTACTCCAAAAAAAAAAGAAGGGATTGTTTAAAGGGAGAGTTTATTCGCAGGGCCCTGCGAATGGACGCTTTGTTTATTCGCAGGGCCCTACGAATAGACGCCTTGTTTATTCACAGGGCCCTACGAATATGTCTATCTGAATCTCTATCTAACAAACTGTTTGTCTGTCTTTCCATATGCATATATGATATGTATGTCTGGTTGACTCTCTATGTGTATGTATGCGTGTGTCTGACTCTCTATCTGTCTGCTGTCTGTCTGCCAGTTTATATATCCGTTGTTTATTTGTCTGTATCTCTGACTGCCTCTCTCTCTCTCTCTCTCTCTCTCTCTCTCTCTCTCTTTCTCTCTCTCTCTCTCTCTCTCTCTCTCTCTCTCTCTCTCTCTCTCTCTCGGTCGCTCGGCCGGTCAACCTGCCTGCTCAGAGTATTGCAGGGAGAGGTTGAAAGAGATGTATGAATTGGCATGGTGGAACACAGATGATCGACGAGCCAGTGTCGGGTTGGATCTAGCTACCCATCTACCTGCGTGCCTACTCATCCACCTACCTGCCTAGCTACCCACATACCTGCTTACTTAACTACCTACCCACATATCTGCCTCTCTAACCATCTATCTGTCTAACAACCCACCTACCTGCCTACTTAACCACTTTCGTGTCCAACTACCCACCTACCTAACCAACTATGAATATTACAAAGAATTATCGCCGAAGCAACGGAGTACGTGCTTTATGCTCGATACTTTTGACAACAGCCAGCGGGGAGAGAATGAAGCGGAGGAGAAGAGGTAGGGGAGAGGGGGGAAGGAAAAGGAAGGAGAGGGCTGGAGCCAGAAGGGGTAGAAGGAAAACGGATCGTTTGGGACTCAAAAATGTGTGGGTTGGGTATTGGAATTGCCGTAGTGCAAAGCAACGAGGACCAATACTGGAGAAACTGGTACTAACTAAATTACACTCACTTTAAATAACACAATTCTAAATACCCAAAGAGGTGAAGGATTGACTTTCACCCAATGAATTGCTCAAAAATTAAAAAAAACATTGTCCGGCAAGGAAACGAACGATTGACATTTGACTTTCATCCAATTAATTGCTGAACAATTAATAAAAAAAATGTCCGGCAAAGAAACGAACCTCGAGCTTCCGCCCATCAGGCGGGGACACTATCATCTATGCCACTGACAACATGTTTCCCAATCAACGAAAATGTATAATATAGCTGCAAACTTACGTTAAATCACGTGACCAGCTCATAGGGCACCGCGAATAGACGCTTTAAAGAAAATTGACTGCCTAAAGATACAGAGCAGTTCTGGCAAGGAGTCATGAAACATCCCCAATTTTAAAAAAGTTTGCTTCTTTTATTTTTATTTTATAAATTTAATAAATTTTATAAATTAATCTTGAGCATAGCCTACGATGGGTAGCGTTGTGATGTTCTGTTGTGATAATTTGGTGTGTCCAGTGTGTGCCGCGTGGTTACACACCCGCTTCACACGCGTGATCCGGGACTGTTTCCGGATCCGGTCAGGGATAAGCACTACTGACGAGCTCAAATGAGGGTGAAACTCGAGTATAGTGCTTCCATATTGACGTGGATAGGCCTTAGGTTCATACCAGAATGCGATCGGCGTTGCCAGTAGTGGGTTGTGCTCAATATTTAAATAGACGCTTTGTTTATTCACAGGGCCCTACGAATAGACACTTCCTTGTTTAAAAGCCGATAGGCTCGACTTCGTTGCACCGAGTTTTTATCGCACATGGTTCGGTCTCTTTCCGCAGCGCGGAAAACGTGGCACAGAGCACGATCTCCGTAGCTCTAGCGACGACCCACAGGATTCTCTTGAAACATTCACTCTTGAACCGAAGGTTCGCGGCCCGGAATCGAACCCGAAACCTTCGGAGCCCGAGTCAAATGGCTCGACCACTTCGCCACGTAGTCTCCAGAAATGTACCCTACTTTTTGCTTATCTAAATGTTTTTCTTTTAGATATTTTGTAATTCCTCAGAATGCTTGAACACAATTATCAATCAAGGCATTATGTCAGCATCCCCAATAAGACCTTACAGGAGTAAGGAGTTAACACTAGGCTAGTAGAGAGACACCCAGACAGGGAAGACACCGAGTACTATTTATAACCTCGCTGGGAGACACATTTGTGTCAGACCAGAGGTCAACAAGTACGGATGAGCGAGGGCTTTCCCCAAGCAATTGGGTTGCTGGTCCTTACGAGTAACCGTGATATGCCAGGTTACTCAAACTCACCAGCCGGCGTGCTGGCAAGACCAGGCACGCAATAATAGTGACGGCACGGAGAGTAAAGTGTCCGTGCTTGTCCACGCAATGTGTTGCAGGACAGACTGACTGGAGACGGTAGAGAGGGCAGACGTATCCTTGACTAATACGATAGCTTTCTAGGCCATAGGCAAACATAGGGCTATATCATTTAGATTGTGTAATGCTAGCATCATCTATCATCACGTTGATGTATTCATATTGTGTAACAATGATGAAACCTAACGCTTGTAGAGCCATTCACATGTCGGCTCTGAATAAATTGCATTCCTTTCGCAAATATCATGAATTGTTATTTCGTGCAGTGCGAAAGTAGCGGAGTCTTGAAAGCTGCAGCGCACAAGTCGCTGACAGGCTAGACCCCGAATTGGTGTCAGAAGGTGAGAACCAACGCCACAATACAGTGAGGAAAGACCTCGAATTGGTGTCAGAATGGTCAATGAATCAACGCCAGCGGCGAATTGGTGTCAGAATGGTCAAAGAATCAACGCCAGCGGCGAATTAGTGTCAAAACACAGGGAATAAACACCAGTAGACCCTGAATTTGTGTCAGAACACATTGAACGAACGCCAGCAGTACAATTACTGTCAGATTTCAGTGAACATCTCTGAACAGCCAGAGTAGGCAGTTATAGTAATATTCAACGAGCAGTTAACGCCAACATGCAAGTGGTATTATAAACCACGAAACGAACGCTAGCTACGATTGATATTACAGAGTTCTGTACCAGAATTAGTTCAATGCACGTTTCAACATTTGTGATGTGTGATATATTGCAAAGTAATACAAATTTATTGTGATACATGCTATAAATTAAATGTTTTTTTTCCTGTGGTGAATTATACGATCGCCAAATTTGTGGAGTGTGAACCACAATTGAGTCAAATTAGATCGGTAAAGTGTGAAATTCTACCAAGATTATTTTGAAAGTGTGATATTATACTAAAAGCAATTGAAATGTATAAAATCATCAGTGAACAGTACCATCGTAACCACCATGTACATTCCATTGCGTGTGATACAGCCATCAGTGTCACCATTCTACGAAATCAATAAATAGAGTAGCGACGAACTGCAGCCTAGAACGAAGGTACGCCAGAGTCAAACGGCGAAGACAAAACGACATTGACGGCCATACGACCTAATCATCTCATTTATCATCTAACAATCATTCAGACGATCATATCATTCATCATTAATACCATTTATCACTATTTATCACATTCTCACTCACCAATCGCATGACATAGGAAATTATAGTAACAACGTTATAAGATATGAAATATTTGATAGAATATGATGAATTGTGAGCTTGTATTTACAACTTAAGCGTGTGTCTAATTTTTGCTGCTCTACCAACCAGAACGCAGCCCGTGTGGTAGCAAATCAAACCTGTGTGTAGTGTGAAAGACTGCGGTGGAACATCCCAAGTACCGTACTGTCCAACAAATTAGATGAGTATATTTTCCGAATATTTTGGTATGCTCTAACTTAATCATGCATCTTCTTTTCCAGCGAAAGATGTACATTTACTAACACATCATTGTAAACTATTCTGTGCATATTATTGTATTATCATTTTGAACTAACATTACGCCACAAAATGGCGTCACTAAATGAATGTATCCAGGCGGGCATCGCCATGGGCCACACTGGAGATAAGCTAGAAAAATGGGCGGATCAAAAGTATAGAGAAGAAACAGAAAGGAAAAATGCTCTACAGAGAGAAGAAACAGAAAGAAAAGCTGCTCGTGACAGAGATGAAAGAGCATTAGAAAGGCAACATCAAAAAGAAATGAAAGAGATCGAGGAAGCCACCAAACAAAAGCAGATACAGGTAGACTCAGAAACTAAACTAAAGATGAAGGAAATTGAGGTAGATTCTAACATACATATAGCCTCTAGCAAACAGAAGAGCCAAGAAGAACAGAACAAATTTAGTAAGTACAAGGACCTGATCAAACCATACACTGTAGGTGATTCTATCAGCGCATGGACTGAAAATATAGAGTTCCAACTAAAAACACAGAAAATACCTTTAGAGGATTGGGCAATGATTTACATGAGGAACCTGAGTGGGGAGCCTTTAAAAGTAATAGAATCCATACCTACAGATCTTAGAAACAATTACCAGTACATACACGATAGGATAATGCAACATTTTCTTTTGGACGCTACTGGTTATCAAATTCAATTCTCACAGATTAAACCAAAAGCAACTGAAACGTTCTTAGACTACATTTCTAACGTGCAGAGCACATTTAAAAAATGGACTAAGGCGGCTAAAGTAGGTAACAGCTATGAAAAACTAGAAGAGCTAATGGTAATGGACAAAGTTGTTGCTACAGTGCCTACCCCTTTTGCTAAATTCTTACAACAGTCAGATATTGATTCCATTCAACAATTAGAGAAACGGGGGTCAGCTTATTTTTCCTCTAATCGGGACATATTTAAAACATCATATGACACAGAAATTACAGCTTTTGCAAATAGAGTCCCTGATAGATCCTACAAACAGAAAGACTATAGTAAGAAGGACAAACCATATCAGAAACCACCTCGATGTAATTATTGCAATCTTTTTCACCCAACTTATTCGATGTGTGATAAGAACCCCACATATCCATCACACCTAGAACAAGTGATAAGTAAGCAAGAAAGCAGAAGATCATCGTTTAAACGTGCTGTAAAATGTTATTTTTGTTCTAGTTATGGCCATTATAGTAATAAATGTCTTGGGAGACAGAGAATGAAGGCAAACAACGCAGCCCTCATCGATACATCATCAGACGATGAGAGTGACATAGATCCCGAACTTGTCAATGTATTGCCAACGAATGAATGTCAGAATGTATCATCAGTAACCGATATTTTAGACTTTAAGAAGGTGTAAAGTATGCCAGCAGTTTCATGCGGAGGGGAGATTGAAATGTGGACACAGTAATATCATGTTCAAATGAAGAAGCTAATGTAGCATGTGCCTCCAGAGGTAACCTTAAGTTCTACGATGCACAGGTCAATGGTAAACCATGCCAATGCTTAGTTGATAGCGGCAGTACTATACTGGGATTAAGGAGAGAACTTGCTAGAACAGAAGATTATACGGGTGAATTTGTCAAATGCCGTACTTTCTCTGGAACCATCGAGAAATACCCACTGGCAAAAGCACATTTACGTGCGCTATCCTTCAAGATCCATGTACAGACCTTATTTTAGGATGTCTTGATGCATTGAAAGAATGTACAGACGACAACATAAAAGCCTGGAATGAAACACACATGGTCAACGCTGTAACTAAGTCAGATACAGAAACAAGTTATACTGACTTACAAAATGAAACACTACAGCTACTAACACCTAGTGGTGCAGATACCAACAATACTCGCCAAAAGTTGAGCGAGGCACAAAGCACCGACCAAACACTCACACCGTATTTTAACCTTTTGTGTGAGCGAAAGAAAGTTTCTAAAAATTCTTCCTGGTACTTTAAAAAGGTTAACGGAATTCTCATGCGTTATTACACATATAATAACCATGAAATTCAGCAGACGGTGTTACCTGTAACATACCGAGAAAAGGTGCTAAAAATCGCACATTCACCACCGTTTGCTGAACATTTGGGCTATCATAAAACGCGAGCCAGAATTCTATCACAATTTTACTGGCCGAAATTTTGTTCGGACATAAAATCTTTCTGTCGCTCTTGTACTGTGTGTCAACATCGAGTACGAAAGAAAAAGCATGTAAAGACCGAAGTGCAACGGTCAGTGATAGCATCTAGACCACTTGAAAGTATAGCGGTCGATATTACTGGACCCCTAATGCAGGTGTCAAGTAATGGAAACCAGAACTATCCAAACAAGGGTACTAAAACGATTCACCTTAAACCAAACCAAAAGGCTGTGAATTCAACTAACTGATAAACATAACATGGTACTAACATGTTACCAAGGGCCTCTCAACGTTGAACTCAAAATATCAGATGCGGATCATGAAATATCGATAAAAGAACACTTAGAGATATTTCATATCAACATCCTGAAACCATATGTTTCACAACAAGTACAACAGACAGACGAACAGATTGCACCAACACCAAGCAATGAGACGACAGACATACATAACTCAACTTCACTAGTTAGGGCGACACACAACAGCGACAACGCAAACACACTTAGCCAGACAACAGCACACACAAGTAGTAGCACAACAGTATTGGACGAGATGGAACTACCAGTTCCGACAGTAAACACAACTGCGACAAATATCTCGACATATAGAAATAACAGATGCAGTCAGACGAAAGACGGGACAAAACACCTACTGAAACGTCGACAAGTCTTCAACAGGTTGAGATTGGTTGGACTCACAGCGAAGCCGTCCAAAATAAAGTTGGGCATGGAACAAATTGACTTCCTGGGTCATACCATCTGCAGGGGCCAATTGAAAACTGATGACAGAATCGTCACTAAGATTCTGAATTTCACAATACCAACGACCAAAAAACAGGTCCAAAGTTTACTGGGTTTGGTAAACCACTATACTAAATTCATTTCAAACCTGGGGGAAATCACCAGTGTTTTTTCTAACATCTTAAAAGCTTCGGCTAAGTTATCTGTAAAAGATGCACGATTAATTAGTGCGGTATCGAAATTGAAACATTTTTTTCATCGTTCCATCTATCCTTCGTATGCCTAATCCAAAACTCACTTATTTCTTACGCACAGATATGAGTGCCATATCCATATCTGGAATACTAGGTAAGTTCTACGACGGGACGTTCCACTCCGTAGGTCGCAACATCACTCCGGCTGAAGGAAGATACTCAGCATCAGAATTGGAAGGCCTTAGTTTGATCTATTGTGTGAGAAAATTTCATCGATTTTTGGCAGGAGCACAGTTTGTAATCCAATCCGATAACTCTCCATTGTCTGTGATGCAATCTGGACATCCTACCAACAATAGAATTTACAGGTGGGCTTTGATTCTCCAAAATTATACATTTACCATCCAGCATTTCAAAGGGAGATTAAATACGATTGCAGACATTTTGAGTCGTCCTTCATCCATTCAAATACCTGAGTTACAGGAAGGAAGCGACCATACACCACCAGAAACAGTGACACTGTAATGTTAAATAACCAAGTGCCATGTGTGGTGAGTGAGACATATCGTAAGTGCGTTACTATCGCCTGATATTTGACTTGTGTGAATAGAACAGTGCTATGAAAAGTGTAACGAACAGACACAGAATTAACATGCGCTGAGACACACGTAATGTAGATTATGGGAACTAACGCCGGGAGGACAGCGAACCCAGCTTAGACCCCGAATCTAGAACTTATTGAACCAACGCTTAGACCCCGAATAACAGTACAGGGTTGGATATGGACCTACATAATGTGGTAGGTAACTATATTAATACACTATCCTTCAAGAAGAGCATTAAAGACTTTGGCGGAATGAACTATGTTAGAATAGTCTACAAAGAGATTTGCTCGATCTTCACAACGCAGAGGAGGACGTCAACTTAGTGTAATTAGATATAGAAATGTAACTGTGATATATGTACATTATTATTTGATTTACAATATCTATAACTTCATTTTCTATTATTTATTCTATTTCAAATTATGTAAACGCATATATAACTTTATTTTCTTATTTGCTTAGTTAGAAATCACCATCATTTAATTAATAACCCATTTATGAAAATATCCATTATAGAAATACAATTATTAGATCTGATATTAGTTAATTAACTTATAATCATATTCATTTATACATCCATTTAGCTAATATATCATTTCAAAACTAATGCCAATCATTTAGGAATTACTATCATCTTTTTCACAAGTAACATTTAAGGTAATTAACCCATTTCGCTTAAATGAAAGTAGTAGTAAATTATTTCCCTTGAAGGTAATTTAGCGCAGCACACCGAATTATGGAAGTTACTATATCAGGATCGGTAACAAACCATCCTTATAACTATGTATAATTTTGTACAGACATGACGCGTGCAAACAAAACGCACAGTCATTTGGCGTGATTACTGTTATAATTCAGCCAATCATTTAATGTATATATATATTGTTTATGTATGTAATACTATGAAACATATTTTAATGACGATAGAATGATTGAGTGAAAGAACAGTATGAAAGGGAATGAAAGATGAATGAAAGAAGAGAAAATGCGAGGAGAGAATGCAAAAACTTAGTAAACATTGAAAGGAAGAGAGCGAGAGAGAAAGACAGCGGAAAAGTTTTTTTCCCACCGCTGGAAATGTCTTATTTGACTTTTCTGTGTCATGTGTGTTTCTAATGTGTTGTCAAGGTTTTTATATGTGTTACAGCCACACTTTAGCAGAGTATAGAGAGAACGTACTTTGAGCTTCAGAAAACGGAATTGTGGTCACAAATAAAAATAACGAACGTTTGTAACCACAATAAACCGATTTGCGGCGCTCGAAGGAACACACACATTTAGTACACTAACGCATACACATGTTAGAGAGTTAAGTACACTGTAGTTTATTAGAAAACACGCAAACAAACAGGAAAACGAACACATAAAAGTTGCACACACCAATTAATTCAAAGAACAATAACTCTAAATTCAGGGGACACAATAAATAATCAGAAACCTAAATGTAACAGTGAACATAGCTTTTTCACATGCGGAAGCAAGAAGGTGAACAGTAGAGCTATGTGTATAGAGTTGGAGGGGATATTGATGGGAACATGAACACTTAGGTGCTCATGTGTTGTACTCATAACAGAGTCAACTAGTGTGTGGGTTGTCATTATGGGCAATAGGAGGAACAGGTCAAGACGGAAGTCAATGGGTGGAAGTCAAAAGACATAGGGTCAAACGACAGAAGCCAGGACATAAGTCATAAGACAACGGTTTCCGGTTCACTACCAATCCTTGAGATATCTAGAGATCCAACTATACTGAGACATGGGCTACTAAATCAGCCAAGTGAAAAGATAGAACACTGTGAATGAAGGTAGAAGATATTGTTCTATCCCCAAACTAGAAAGTTCTATACTTATTGGAGATCTGACAAAATTGGGACAACCAATTTTTCTTTTGTGACCAAGAAGTGTTACAAAGATGAGAAAGGGGAAGTAACACTTCGCGGAGTGGAGGGGACCCTGTCAGCATCCCCAATAAGACCTTACAGGAGTAAGGAGTTAACACTAGGCTAGTAGAGAGACACCCAGACAGGGAAGACACCGAGTACTATTTATAACCTCGCTGGGAGACACATTTGTGTCAGACCAGAGGTCAACAAGTACGGATGAGCGAGGGCTTTCCCCAAGCAATTGGGTTGCTGGTCCTTACGAGTAACCGTGATATGCCAGGTTACTCAAACTCACCAGCCGGCGTGCTGGCAAGACCAGGCACGCAATAATAGTGACGGCACGGAGAGTAAAGTGTCCGTGCTTGTCCACGCTATGTGTAGCGGGACAGACTGACTGGAGACGGTAGAGAGGGCAGACGTATCCTTGACTAATACGATAGCTTTCTAGGCCATAGGCAAACATAGGGCTATATCATTTAGATTGTGTAATGCTAGCATCATCTATCATCACGTTGATGTATTCATATTGTGTAACAATGATGAAACCTAACGCTTGTAGAGCCATTCACATGTCGGCTCTGAATAAATTGCATTCCTTTCGCAAATGTCATGAATTGTTATTTCGTGCAGTGCGAAAGTAGCGGAGTCTTGAAAGCTGCAGCGCACAAGTCGCTGACACATTACTATCATGTTATTACGATCTTGTAACTGATTAAACTACTACTACTACTACTACTAGTAGTAGTAGTAGTAGTAGTAGTAGTAGTAGTAGTAGTAGTAGTAGTAGTAGTAGTAGTAGTAGTAGTAGTAGTAGTTGTTGTTGTTTTTGTAGTAGTAGTAGTAGTAGTAGTAGTAGTAGTAGTAGTAGTAGTAGTAGTAGTAGTAGTAGTAGTAGTAGTAGTAGTAGTAGTAGTAGTAGTAGTAGTAGTAGGCCTCTTTCAGTCCTGAAGGACTATAGATTTGTGCCGCTTGGGAGGTGCCTGGCAGCACCGCTGGTGACTGTATAGTCCAATGCGAGAGTGACAATTCCTGTCATAGTTTCCGCATCTGTAAGACGAGACAAGTCCCGCAGTAAGTGTCTGCGTTTTAAGCCTGTGCTGCCTCTCCTCAGTTTGTTTGATCAGACTGCGCTCAAAGAGCGCCATTCCGTTTCGTACATCTCTTCTCCAGGAGCATCTGTCTGTTGCAACTCTGTCCCTCGTGTCTGGATCTATTCCAAGGGTTTTCATATCTTGTTTACACACATCCCAATATCGCATTTGGGGTCTTCTGGTTGGCCTCTTTCCTGTGGCTAGTTCTCCGTATAGGAGATCTTTGGGAATACGTTCATCCTCCATTCGAGATACGTGGCCCAGCCACCGGAGGCGTCTCTGCTTTAGGAGGGTGTGCACTGTGGTAACATCTGCTCTTTCAAGCACATGTTTGTTTGTTATGTGGTCTTTCCATGTTATGCCCAGGATACGTCTCAGACATCTCATGTGGAAGGAAATCAACTTGCTTTCCTGTCTTGAGTACAGGGTCCAGGATTCAGACCCATAGAGTAGTGTGCTAACAACACAAGCTTTATATACTTGAGCTTTTGTACGCTCTGTTAGTCTATTATTCTCCCAAACTCTTTTAGCTAGCCTGGAAAATGTTGTGGCTGCCTTTCCAATGCGTCTGTCGATTTCTGTCTCTAATGAAATATTATCTGATA
Source organism: Cepaea nemoralis (assembly GCA_014155875.1). NCBI lineage: Eukaryota > Metazoa > Mollusca > Gastropoda > Stylommatophora > Helicidae > Cepaea > Cepaea nemoralis. The sequence goes on along the minus strand of JACEFZ010003502.1, from coordinate 62,063 downwards.
TTGTCGACCCCAAATACACAAACTCGTGGACGACCTTCAATTCGTAATTAGAAATTTTGGTTGACGGAGGCGCACCAGCATCTTGTTCCATCACCTGTGTTTTATTTTTAATCTAATGGTGAGCCCAAAGTCTTTGCAGGCGGCTGCAAAACGATCTATGAGCCTTTGGAGATCTTCTACTGTATGAGTAGTCAGTGCTGCATTATCTGCAAAAAGTAGTTCTCTTACGCATATTGATCTTATTTTCGTCTTTGCTTTGAGTCTTGATGGGTTAAAAAGTTTGCCATCAGATATTGTGTGGAGGTATATACCTTCAGTGGCAGTCCCAAATGCCTGCCTTAAGAGAACGGCGAAGAAGATACCAAAGAGTGTAGGAGCAAACACGCAGCCCTGCTTTACTCCGCTGCTGATGCTGAATGACTTGGATTTTCAGCCGTCAACTAAAATGGTCCCCTGCATGTTTTCGTGGAGTGATTTCACGAGACTAAGAAGGGTGGGTGGACATCCAACCTTTTCAAGGACCTTAAAAAGCCCGCTTCTGCTCACGAGGTCAAATGCCTTTGTGAGGTCGATGAAGGCAATATATAATGGCTTCCTCTGTTCTCTGCACTTCTCTTGGAGCTGTCTGAAACTAAGCTCTAAGCAACTAGGGAAATGCATGCGCAGTTGAATTGCATGATTTAATATTATATGTTGGAAGATATCAACATTAATGGGAAAGATTTAAGTATAATAAAGAATATTTACTGGAACCAAGTAGCAGCAATAAAAATGGGAAATAAAGAGGGAAGTCACGAACAGATAAAGCTAGGAGTACGACAGGGGTGTGTCTTGTCATCGGATCTCTTCTACCTATATATAGCGAAGTAATATAAAAGAGACGCCATGAATAATAATAATATAAATACGAAGTGATTATTACCAAACGTTAAGAGTAAGTAACGAAGTGATTATTACCAAACGTTTGGTAATAAAATCTCGCATTATTCCCAAACGGCGGGTCTCGTGATTATTCGCGGATGCACCAAACGTTTGGTAATAAAATTTCTCATTATTCCCAAACGGCGGGTCACGTGATTATTCGCGGATGCACCAAACGTTTGGTAATAAAATTTCGCATTATTCCCCAAACGGCTGGTCACGTGATTCGCGGTCACGTGACATAGGTTTGACTACATTATTCATGTTTGTGGAAACGCTTCGTGGCTTAGAGGTTATGGCTTTTCTCCGTAATCTCGTATATTCTCGTCGGTAATGTGATGACGGTGAGAATCAGCAGTGGTTCGAATAGCATCGGTAACTTACAATGTGTGTGAGCCGGCCGCTCAGAAAGAAATGGCAAACTACTGAGCGTAATCTTGCCAAGAAATCAACATACAGCTGAAAGATGCTGGTGTTGACAGCGATGTCCTGTAAAGGATATGCTAAAAAAAAAAAAACAAAGGAAATGTTATTGTATCCTTGGTGGTGTAGTGGCTGGTGTTTCCGCCTGCTATGGTGGAGACTGAGGTTCGACTCTCTGTCGGCATTTTTTTTTTTAAATGTTTAATAAACAAACTATTAAACATTATGAACTACAATATAGAACTGAGAAACTCGACGCTTGAACAAGAATCGCCATGGCAAAAGTAGCCTTTAGCAAGATGAAAAACATACTGACCAATAAAAAGATGTCAATTGAAACGAGAAAAAGAATGTTGAGGGGATACATAGAGCCTGTTCTTTTGTATGGACGTGAAGCGTGGACAATGAGCAGACAAGCTGAAAAAAAAAAAAAAAAACATCTGATGGCTGTGGAAATGTGGTTTCTGAGGACAATTCAAAGAATACCATGGACGGACAGAAAAACCAATGAACAAGTCCTTCAAGAAACAAATGTAGATCGTAAACTGATTAGAGACATTAGACGTAGACAGTCAACATATTTTGGGCATGTTATGAGAAGAAATGAATTGGAGAACTTGGTGACAACTGGCAAGATTGAAGGAAACAGACCAAGGGGAAGGCCTAGGCGTAAATACCTGGGCGAGATTGGCAGCGGATTGCGTCGCGCTGGTTACTTGGATGTGAGCTGGTTGTTCAGAAATCAATGGCAAACTACTGGACGTAGAACTTGCTGCAACAGCAACAGCAGCTTAAAAATGCTGGTATTGACTGCAATGTCCTAAAAAAAGAAGAAGTGTACTCAACAAATAATTTAACCCTGTGTGAACTTTGTCACCTTTGAACCCTCACTTCGGAGTTCATAAAAACAAATGTTGCAGTGTCATCTACAGGCTTACTTTCATCTCATGCGTACGCAAATTCAACGTTAAGAAGTAAGTAACGTATCTAGGCATTAACTGAGATATGAACATTAAAGTTTTATGGAATAAACTAATGTATGTAGTTGAAATTCAAAAAGAGCTTGAAAACAAAAGACAGACTAGCAGACGGCGGTAGTAAACGTCACTTGACCAGCCGTTTGGGAATAATGTACGGAATTATTACCAAACGTTTGGTAATAAAATCTCTCATTATTACCAAACGTTTATTAATAAAGTCTCCCAAATAAAAAAGCCAAAAAAGCCATACATTGCCCAGTAAAAAAGATATATTAAAATATACTTGCATCACACGAAAACCTCTTCTTCAAATAAGTATTCCTCTTCATTGTTGAGAAATTCAATACAGGATTCATTAGAATATACAATCCCAGCTTTGAAATCATTTAACATTTTGGATGAAGGAACAAAATCATTACAGCACTTGTTTGAAGATAATAGTTCTGCTCTATTTAATTCTAATAATTGCTTCTAAGAGAGACAGCTGAAGTCTATTCCTTGCTTTGGTTTTATGCATGTTAAAAGAGAGAACATCCTCTCCACTGCAGCATTGCTAATAGATGTTATTAAGCAAATAAAAATAAAAGAAGCAAACTTTTTTTAAATTGGGGATGTTTCATGACTCCTTGCCAGAACTGCTCTGTATCTTTAGGCAGTCAATTTTCTTTAAATTGATCTTCTTTCTTCCAATCTATAAAAGGCAATTTTCTGTATTGCTCTTCAATAATAGTGTCGTGGTTTTCTAAGGGCAATTTCGAAAAAAGTGGTATAGAAGCCTGGTTTAAGATTATTCCATTGCTAAAATTGGTTAGATCTTTAAATATATTTCTTGCTGAAGGAAGCCGATTTCTAACTTCATCAATTGCTTCTTCTAGCATGGATAAGCATCGTTTTTTTTTTTTTTTTTTTTTTGTTTTTTTTGAGATCTAAGACCTCTTGTTGGCAATTAATTTTCGTATCATAACTTTTCTGAATGTAGTTATCACACTCTGACAGAAATTTGAAGCCAAAATCAACATTAGAGATATCTTTTTTCTTATTATTGGTATCGTAAATCCTACTATTAAGACTCTTATAATGCAGAAATAGTTCGTCATGCAATTCGTGAGGATCTGCCTTATTTTTCAGAAAAAGGCACCTTTCGAGTTCCTGCACAATAGGGGTTGCAAAATGAAAATAAAGGTAGTTTCTTTGATCTAGAAGCATTTAATTTATAAGTCGTGAATTAAATTTAGTGTCATAATTTGCTAATTCAGCAGAAATAGAATAAGCCTTGAGTTCTTCCCAATCCATTAGAATGTTGAACATTACTTTTCTCGGGACAAGCCAGCGAGTAGAAGAAATTTTCTCAAAAGGAAGTGGTGCAGTTCTAGCTTGCTGAAATTCTGTCGTTGAGTTCATAAATTTGAATAAATCTTTACATGCTTCTCGTGTTAGATTGCTATGTCTAAACCAATTTGGTATTTCTTTCAGTAAAAATCCAATGTTTGAAGGTAGTTTTGACACTGCATATTTGATGCACAATGCTAATGAATGGCAAACACACTTATACTGAACACATGAAGGAGATACATCTGTCATTCTTGACCAAACAGGATTGTTGCATCCAACCATACTGGAAGCACCATCTGATGCAAAATCATTGCAATTTTTTAATGATTGATTACATTTTTCAATTTCATTTTTAATCAAATTAAATATATTATCTAATGTAGCCTCCTGAACTGGAATCAAACCCAGAAAACTTGTAGTAATTTAATTTCTTTTATCGCTCAGGTATCTAACTAAAAAAAAAAGAGAGAAACTTCCGGTGAAATGGCGACGACGTGACGCGTTTATTCTAAGAGAAACATTGTTTAGTGGTTTTTTGTAGATTATGTGGTGTTATTTCGTATTCGTTTATTGGAAGTGTTCAAAAGAAGGCAGGTGGTCGATGAAATTTTGAGGTCAGCCGACAGATATTTGTTGGTTATGGTCTCAAGTTTCGCGATGGCAAGCAGAGGATCTCTTTCGAGAGACAATGGCTGCTGTCACCTGACCAATATGGTTACTGTTATAGAGGAAAGCAACGCCAAACTGCCTCTTTAAAAGTGCCTAGTACAATATGATTCGCCTAAAGACTGACCATCGCAAGACAAGAACAGAGACATTAAAATTAGCAACATAGAATGTTAGGACGCTAAACGACGACGAAAAATTAGATAACATAAAACAAGAAATGAAAAGAGAAAAAAAAATTAATATTTAGGGATGTGCGAAACGAGATGGACAGGAGCGGGCATCAAGATAGATGAATATTATAAGATTGTTTATTCTGGAGGTGAAGGTCGACAAAGGGGAGTGGCAATTATTTTGGACCGGAAAACATCTAAATCTGTTAAAGGATAATGGGCCGTGTCGGACAGAGTTCTATTAGTTAAATTAAGTGGCAGACCTTTTAAAATAAATGTTATATAAGTATATGCTCCAGCAGGAGAATCTAGTGAAGATAATGTAGATGAATTTTATAATGACATAGAGTCTGCCTTAAAGAAATGTAAAAATTCAGAAATAAACATCATAATAGGGGACTTCAATGCAAGAGTAGGAAATCAAGGTGATAGATACACAGTAGGAAACTATGGTTTAGGAGAGAGAAATTAAAGAGGATACAGACTCGTAGAGTGGGCAAAATAACAGGAAATGATTGTAGGAAACACCTGGTTTAAGCAACACCTAGAAGATTATGGACATGGAGGAGTCCTTATAGCAGGATTAGAAACTAGATTTACTACATTCTGATTAGCAGAAGATTTAGAAACACATTAACAATAGCAAAAACAGTTCCCAGTGCTGACTGTTATAGTGACCACAGATTACTTATAGGAACATTTAGGATAAAGTTGAAGAAAGTCAAGTATATACCAGGAAACACTAAATATGATTTGTATACATTGAGTAATGACAAGGAAATACAAAACAAATTCAACATAGAAATACATAAAAGATTTAATATATTGTCTGATCTAGAGATCCTATTCCAGGATGTGGATGATCAATGGGAAATGTTAAAGAATTCAATCAGTTTGGCTGCAGAAACAACTATTCCAAAATTAAAGAAGGCGGGTCGTAAGAAATGGATGACTGAAGAAATTTTACCCTAATGGAAACAAGAAGACTCAACAAAAATAATTCTACCACATAAGAAAAAATTCACAGACAAGTCAGAATATTATGTAAGGAGGAAAAGTGCTTAGAAATTGAAAAACAACACAACAGTACAAAATACCAAATTAGTGCACAAAAGAATTCAGGAAATTACTAATAAAAGAATGAGTACATCAGCAGGCTGTCTACAAACTAAAGATGGCAAAATCATAATAGAAACAGATCAGATTCTACATGTATGGACAGATTATGTGAAAAACCTTTATGATGATAACAGAGAGGAACAGTATGATATTAGATGTAATAATGAAGGCCCACCAATTTTGGAGATGGAGGTTCGAAATGAACTTAAGCATATGAAAGCTTGCACGGCGCCCCGTGTAGATAACATCACAACAGAAATGATTAATGCTTTAGAAGAATATGGAATAGATCAAGTCACCAGACTGCTGAACACATTATATGATTCTGGAAATGTACCTTCTGAATTATGTAACTCTGTATTTATTGCAATCCCAAAGAAATCAGGAGCCTTGGAATGTGATCAACATAGAACAATTAGTATAATGAGTCACATCACAAAGATTTTGCTACGAATTATCATGCAAAGAGTGAGGAAGAAAATACAACTTGAAATAGGGGAAGAACAATGGGGGTTTGAGGATGGAAAGGGTACAGTAAATGCTGTGTATATGCTGCGAACAGTTATTGAACGTGCTATAGAAGTAAACAAGGATATACATCTTTGCTTTGTTGACTACACAAAGGCTTTTGATATAGTTAGACATGTCAACATGGTGGATATGCTTGCACATCTACAAATTGATGGGAAAGGCATTAGACTTATAAAAAACATATATTGGAAACAACAGGCAGCCATAAGGATTGATAGTGAAGTGGGACAATATCAGCCTATTAGAAGAGGTGTTAAGCAGGGCTGTGTAATGTCTCCAGATCTTTTTTCCCTTTACAGTGAAAATATTTTCAGAAATGTAGAAGACATAAATGGAATCAGCATTGGAGGACGAAACATCAATAACATTAGATATGCAGATGATACAGTATTGACTGCAGACAATGCGCAGGATCTGCAACAATTAGTAAATGCGGTTGTTGTACACAGTGAACAGCTGGGGCTAGAATTAAATTGTAAAAAGACACAGGTTATGGTAGTCACTAGGAAGAACGAAATACCACACTGTAATATACAAGTAAATGGGACTGTTCTTCAACAAGTGAATTGGTACAATTATCTCGGAGCAGTCATAACATCTGATGGAAGATGCCTTGACGAGATTAGAACAAGAATCGCCATGGCGAAAGTAGCCTTTAGCAAAATGAAATACATTCTAACCAATAAAAAGATGTCAATTGAAACGAGAAAAAGAGTGTTGAAGGGATACATAGGGCCTGTTGTTTTTTTGTTTTTGTTTTTGTGTGGATGTGAAACTTGGACAATGAGCAATCAAGCTTAAAAATATCTGATTGCTGCAGAAATGTGGTTTCTGAGGAAAGTGCAAAGATTACCATGGACAGACAACAACAGAAAAACCAATGACCAAGTACTACAGGAGACAAATGAAAACCGTAAATTGATTAGAGAAATTAGACGTAGACAGTCAAAATATTTTGGACATGTTATGAGAAGAAATGGATTGGAGAACTTATGAGTGACAACTGGCAAGATCGAAGGGAGCAGACAAAGAGGAAGACCGAGAGGAAAATACCTGGATGGTTTGACCACATGGCATGGACGAGACAGGAACACTGAGCTGATCCACGACTCTGGTGATCGAGTGAAATGGCGAGTCATGACCGCCCACGCTTTCCGTCATGGCACATGATTGATTGATCTAACTAAAATGCACAAATACTTTTGGAACGAGACATCAGTGGACTCATCAATGATGAGTGTATACTTCTTGTTTTGCAGATCTAGAATTAGATCATTTATTAAAGACGGGGAAATAACATTTCTTATTAGTGATATGCACTTCGTTCTGTGCAATTTTATCTGACCAAGAGTGCTGCCACATCCATGGGCTACCATTATTTCACCTAAGTGAAAGTGATCGATGGTGCGTATGGCATTATGGCAGGCCATGCTAACAGCAATTTGCAACTCTGCTAATTTGACTTGATCATCAATTATCTTGCTTTTTGCCTTCACTGAAAGTGTTTTTTGTAAAGAAGATGGCGCACTCCGCTTGTGTTTTTCTGTTGTTGCTTGATTTGCGAAATTTGAAAGTCTTGGAACAATATTACAATGGCACAATTTGCAATATGCCTGTTCAGAACCGTCAGTGGATTTCTTGAGCCACACAAATGTCTTTTCCCATTGATCATTATATTTCCGATTAGTATCATAAGATGGTTTCCACTTTGGCATGATAATAGGCTCAATAATAAGAAATACTTGCGATGAAGGTATAATGAATTTGAAAACTGAAGTCATGACCCGGACAAGAGCGAACCCAAAGAGAATTAAGAAAGTTAGTGAGTTAGTCGACAGATCATCCTCATTGCACATCGAAACATTCAGTTTTTTATAAGTGCTCGGATCCCCTCCTCAGCAAATCCCGCAGCGTGTAGCAGCTCACGACACCATTCTGTGTTGGTTAATCAATCTTCTTTGGCTTATTGCGTAGTGTTCTTGTTTGGCAACACCTCTTTTAATCTGCAGTTCTTGCAGTCTGACCATGGTTGTAGATTCACAGTCATCGCTTGGTTCTCGCAACAGTCTTACTTCTCGTAGAGCATTCAGAATGTCAGCCTGGTCCATAGCACGTCCGCCCTCCACAGTAGCTTAACCTACGAGCTTGTCAGCCCGCTCATTTCCTTGTACTCCCGCATGTCCTGGCACGAAGATAAAACTAATCTTTGCCAGCCGAGACCTCTCCAGAGACAGCAACCACTCTCTTCGGATCCACCCCATCTCTATCCTCTTGAGCATACTCATTGAGTCACTAAGAAAACATGCCCTAGTGAATGTCTGTGTCTCGAGCCATGTTATTGCTTTACTTACTGCCATGACTTCCATAGTCTGGCTACTTGTGGTCTCAGCAAAAGCACCAGAGTCCTCCTTCACACTTCTCCCTCCTGCCTGCGCCGTAAAAGCCCATGAGCTTCTCACATGTCGGACGACCGACCATCTGTGTATATGACAGCATCACCGTCTAACGAATTCTCGAAAATCAAAGCTTGTACTTCCGCCTCCACAGCAGCCGGATTTTCTTGTCTGCATTTTCTGTTTAGTTGGATGCAGACTGAAAGAGACGCACAGAAATTTGTTGGCACTTGTACCCACTCCTCGCCAGGTTCTAAGTCCTCAAGTGAACATACCTGTTTAAGAATGCCCTCGGCTTGACCCATCCACGACCTTCCTCTTTTTAACCTACTGCCCTTCACCTTCATAATTTCACTATGCAGTGGATGTTGTGTGTTTGCGTTAACTCGGAGGTAGGCACGTGCTCTGCAAATTTGTATTCTGTCTTCAATGGTTGGAAAATCAAGAAGGTAGCGCATCCAAGAATAATGCGCATGACTTCGTTCTTGTCCTTTCCATCCTTTCTATCTGCTTACGGCTGAGAGTCAGGATAGGCATCGTATATTCAAAAACAGACATGACCAGTCCTTCGTACAGAAGACATAGATGGCGCTCTTCACAATTTGCTGCCGCCATCACCCGCATCGCAGCCAAACCCCGCTTGGCCTTTGTTATCACCTGGTCTATGTGCTCGATATAAGCAAGGCTTCGATCAAAACGTATCCCCAGGTAGTTCATTGCCTGCGTTCTTTCCACAGTCTCTGAACACAACTTTACAGTTGGTGTTGGAGTGTTGACAATATGATTATTCAAAGAGAACCATGTCACTGTTGCCTTTGTTGGGTTGACCATTGCCCCAGCTTCAACACACCATGTACTTATGTGATTGAGTTCGGTTTGTAGTTCCGCAGCAGCCTGATCTCTATCCTTACCCTGACGATACACTAAAACATCATCGGCATATGACAATGCCCTCCCTGGTCCCGTGATCTGCTCGCTGGTGATTCTCAGTGTAGGCGTTGAACAGCACTGGAGATAATGGATGGCGATCCCTGTGGTAGGCCAGGATATATTGTTGTTGGTTCTGAAGTCCAACTGCCACATCTAAAAACTACTTTCCGTTGGAAGAGCGCTGCAACGATCGAACTCAGGAGGAAAGGACTTATCTTGAGTTCAAGAAGCTGAAGCATTAAACAATCCAATGGTACTCTGTTGTACGCGTCCTCAAGATCAATCATAATGGTCCGAAATGCTTGGGGAAGGGGGTTTACTTCTGATGATCGGAAGTCCCCTGCCGTGTTTGCTCCGCGTCGGAGTTCTTACGACTAACAAAGTTCGGGCAGTGAATTGATTACGCTTATCAGACTCGCGGGGTCCCGCGCTCCCGCGGTTATCAATGACAACATTGCCTTCTTCGTCGTTTTCTGCATTTACGTCGTAGAGATCTTTCGACTTATAAATGTGAATTATGTAAAGTATATGCTGTAGTTAATGATGATGTGCCGGTCTCCCAGGCCGAGGATGTTAACGACATTGTTCATAATCCCGTATATCCACGTGGGGAAAACAGCAGCTGCGAGAATCGGCAGCGGTTCGCGCTTCGCTGGTAACTTACAGGGATATGAGAGTAGGTCGCTCAGAAAGCAATAGCAAACTACTGAACGTAAAACATGCCTATTACAACAACAGCAGCTGAAAATGCTGGTGTTGACTGCAATGTCCTGTAAGGGATATGCAACATTAAGTGATGATTTTAGTCAAGAGCCGACATAACCGCACTCAGGAAATTCCCATGCGCTGTCCGTCCCATCCTCAACAGCAAGTGAAGAGTCCCAGTACTAATGGTCCCAGTTTCACGAGTAGTCATTATTTTTAAGAAAAGTTGTCGATTGCGGTGAGATAAGTGTTATAGCTTCGAGAGGTCCAGATTCGAATCCTCATAATGTGATGAATTTCCATGTTTTTGTCTGGGGTGGGGGGCTAAAAGAACCCGTATGTGGAAAGAACGATATTGCGGGGGGAGGGGGATGGGTTGGAAGAATCTTAAAACTGAGAGGGAAGACCAAGAGAACTGTCAAGCAGATGGCCGTGGGCACGATTAGTAGTATGACTCTTTGCTGGCTGTTGAAAGAGGGGAGGGAACGCGTATGAGAATATCCTGAGTGCGGTGATGTCGGATCTTAGCTCAACTCAACTCAACTGGGGAAGCAAATGACAAGTAAACTGATTAGAGAAATCAGACACAGACAGTCACACACCAAGCGTGTGAGACGTAAGATGGTGCTTGATGGTGGAAATGACCACTGTGAACGAACATTTACAGCGCGAATTGGCCTTACCAGTCACATTCGCTACCGCCATGAGTAAAAGTTATTACGCCTTTTTGAAGCACAGACTATCGTCTGTCAAGACTGCAAGGTGCCAATGAATGTGCCGGTGAATATCACACAAAATGACCCTCACTGCCCCATTTGAAAAGTGAAACAGACAGAAGTCTCGTTGTCACAACATATGGACAACGATCACCGTCAAATTAATAAGCTTGTGAGGGTAAAACCGTGGGCAGCTGCTATTAGCGACTGACTCAGTCGCAGGGATCTGAGCCGAAGATGGACCCCATTATAACTTCTCCTTGAGGTTAAATGGGGTAGAGTTATTGGTGAATTCGAAAGAAAATTCTCGATAAACCAACAGCATAAACATATACGCACCAATAAAGTGGTTGGATTCCTATGGAAACAAATTCTTTGAGGTCACTACTCGGTGTGCCTAACCAGGTCGTGAACGGTCTGTAATAGAAGTCACGCCATTTTGAAACTTCCTACTCCACTCATACACTTGCTGGACTGACAGGTATGCATCATCATACTGGACCTTCATTCATCGATGAATTTCTATAGATTTCATCCATGTGGTGGAGCGGCTGGCCGAGTGGCTAGAATGCCGGGCTCTCCTTCGGGAGACCCGGATTCGAATCCTCGGTAAGGTGTGGAGTTTTTTCTGTCCGGGGCAAACAGAAAACTCTAACCTGCACAGTTCGCTGCGACTGCACTAGCCAGGCGGCCTTAATTCCTCAGGGGGGAGACCCCCCCCCCCCACCCCCGTCCTTCACCGCAAGGTACTATAGGCCAGGGGCGTCACTAGGGGGGTGCGGGCCGCACCGGGTGACACCATCAAGGGATGACACCAAAATAAAAAAATTGCATAACTCTTGACAAAGTAGTGACCAAGTTAGAGGCATTAAGACTTTTTCTGCAGGAGAAGCGCAGTCACTTAGTGGAGCTGCAATTGAACAGGCACTTTTAAAAGCAGACCAATTTGGAATAACAGTAGAGAGAAGATTAAGGTTCAAGAAGAGAATGGCAGGGGAACAACTCAGAGATGCTTCAGATGCTGGACTCACTATGCAAGAAGAAAACAATAGGGCGATGCTGGAGTGTATTGATCGTTTTCATTCTGAACTCCAGACCAGATCAACAGCGATCAAGGAAGTAGCAAATATGTTTGAGGCTGTTCAAGTCAAGAGTCTTCTATCAGCAACTGAAGAAGAGTTGCTGGTGTCAGTTCCAAAATTGACCACTTTCTATGATGAGCTATCCGAAGTAGAGCTTTTAAAAGAAATACCAAGGCTGAGAAGACACCTGAAGGCAGCAGATATTGATATCCACAAAGCCAAAGACTGGTCAATATTTGATATTTTAAAATTGATAGTTGACTGGGATTTCCTTGAATCTCTCCCAATACTCTCACTAAGCCTACAACTATTTCTTACGATCTGTGTGTCTGTGGCTTCATGTGAGAGGAGCTTTTTAAAACTGAAACTTATAAAGAACTATTTGCGATCAACCATGGGACAGTCAAGACTTTCTGATCTGGCTATATTATCAATTGAAAGTGATATGGTGAAAGATATTGATTTTGATGATGTGATTGACAGGTTTGTAGCTTTGAAGACCAGGATGGGAAACTTTTAATTTTAAATAACAGAAATTTTAATGTTAAATAACAAAAATTTAACTTTGTCCGAGTTTGTCGAAGTTCTTTATTTATGTTTTACCTGAAGTATTGAAGTTATATTGTTCAATTTGTTTTCTTTCTTATGTCCTTATTAACTTTTTGACTTATTTTACAAACATTACTATATGCGATTATATATGGTACAGGAACACTCGGAAGAAGACCATGGTGAAAGTCTAGAGGGGTGACACCAAGAGTTTACCGCACTGGGTGACACCAACCCCAGTGACGCCACTGCTATAGGCAGTAAATGGTCGCTTTTAAAAATTTTGTTTCTTCCACCCCTGCAACTATCAGGAAACGGATAACAGAACGCTGCTCCTCTTTGGCAGATGTCAAAAGTGGGGCGGCCATCTTAAAACTGTCCTTATGGCATCACCGTGTTCGTCTGCATCATGATGCAACGCGCTTAACACTATTGGCACCTTTACCAACAGTACTAACAGGTTACAAGAAATTGACATTTTTACTGTAATTTCTACCACTTAAGGTTTTCATTTGAAGCTCCCTCGTTTTAATCTGTTACGCGTCTTCCATTTAAGTGCCATTGGATGATTATTCGCCTTAAACGACTTCCCTATCTACTATGGCTTTTATATGGCTCAAATATTGTCAGTACTTTATAATACAGTAATTCTGCTATCATATTAACAATTTTAAAGACATCACTGTGACACACACCTACTTCCCATTTTTCACCATCCACTTTTGTTTCCAGGAATCATGAACAGCCAAAAATGCTGGTGTTGACTACGTCCTCTGAAAGGACATGCAACTAACTAAGCATTTTCCCTTTTATTGTTATCTCACTTTCGTGTTTTCCTTTGTCAGATGTCTTGCTTCGTGCAGTTTTATGGGGTCATCTTAGTACAGGTTGACCCTGCCACTTCATCCAAGAACCATGCACTCCAATGCAAGTCTTTCCAAATAATTTGAACGTTTAATATCATTATCATGTGCCATGCCGATAAAGTGGGTCATCATGGTTTAATATTTAAACACAAGCCACATACAAAAAGTTGCACAATTTATTGCCTGGCATATTTCGCTGCATCTCGCCATGTGAATACTGCAGTTGCATGAAGTGATTAAATGAATAATACTTAAGCTGAAGAAAAAAAATGTAAACACATAGTCATGGATATTGTTCTAGTGAAGAACATGTTATCCCCACAGTAATTTTAAATTTACCGACACGAACCGCCACTGCAGTAAGCATCCGACGAGTAGCAACAAAATATGCCAGGCAATAAATTGTGCAACATACTGCTTGTGACTTGTGTTTAAGGTCACTAAGGGAATACATAGTTTTGATTGGTTTGACATATCACATGATCACCAGATTCTTGTATCATGATTATATCCTTGTCCCGACCATGCCACTGTTTTGCATGTGGATTAGCTTTCCCTATTAACTAAAATCAGGACCCAGTTACACTCTAAAGCACCCTGCAGTATGTGAGGTTTCAATATTGGCATTATTGGCCACGCACTTCGCTGGTTTTGGGGCAGAATCGGGGGAAGGATATCATTGCACTACAGCCCCCGTAGAGACGGTATCAGATCGGGATAAGTTTCCATGCCAGCCTCACACCAACAGACAATGTTTAAGGGTTCGACAAGCTGACCGCTAATGCATCAGACTTAAAGGTTAAATTCACTTTTAAGGGTTAAACAGTCTTACAGAAGATTCACAAGCAGTCAAACAGATAATCAACCATGCATAACACATTTCAAAATTCTGTCATTTATTTACATAATTTGAACTGGTAAAACAACCTACATCCTACAATGTGATGGAACGAAGGAACAAAGTTTATTTTCATAGGGCCACAAATTGGGCACGCAGGCTCATCTTACATTCGGCCCTTCCAATCACTCATCTTTCGTTCATCAATTGTGCATGTTCAATTCACATAAGAAAAATAAAACAAATGAATGTTGTAACCATAAACAATGCATATTACCATGTTGAGAGTATAAACTAAATAAAGGCAATAACTTCTATGCTTTTCCTATTATCTTAATGTTTGCTCCATGATTCACCACCACTATATAACATATCAGAATTCTCTTACATTCATAGCTTTATTGCATAGGATGCATTTGATTCTCTGGAATACAGCTTTTCTTTGCCCTATTCTGCTCTTAACTTCTGATGTTATAATTGCCACTGGGTATTCACTAATTATTAGGGCTGTGCCGGATTCAAATTATTGAAATCCGGCCAGAGCCGGTTTGGGCCGGATTTATGAAGTGAGATCCGGCCGGAGCCGGAGCCGAATTTGTAAAAATGGCCGGATTCCGGATTTGCCAGAGCCGAAATCCGGTACACCCCTACTAATTATATTAAATTAATATGCAGCATTGTCTGCTGGATCTCACATCTGGTTCATAGAATGATCAAATCAGTCAGAAAGTCACCAAAACCTGCTAAAGATGACTACCACGTTATGGGCAGACCAGAACAAGTCATTATTCTGCGCCTCAGAACAGGACACAATAGATTACGCAACCACATGTATACAAAATTCAAGATTGGTGACTCAGCCATGTGCACATGTGGATTGGTGTCGCAGACAGCAGAGCACATACACTAAGAACTGCCCAAAATACAACATATCTAGGCAAACCGTCTGGCTCATAGAGACGATAGTGGAAGATAAACTCTATGGACCGCTGAGTGATCTAAAAAAGACAGTTAAATTCATACAAAAGACAACATTGCAGTTATAGACATATTTAAAGTGAATGAAAGAAGAACATCTGGTTCATGTGACTTTTGTTAATGTTGGTGCAGCTTACACTATTTAAATGTCACACCCAATATTTAAATGTGTATCTATTTACATGGTTCCCTGAAAATCAGGCAGAGGTTGATCAGCATAAGACACTTCAACCAGGAAAATACATGAGGCAGGGGAACTAGCAATGAATGGAGAATCTCTTTGGCAGCTGCACTGAAAACCATGTTCTGCAAAATATCTGCAATGTGATGATCTATTTACACATTAGTCATTGCTGTCATAACATACTTAAACTTTCTCTGTGTGTGGATGAGGAGGAAGAAGATTAATTCATCATGTGACATGTCAATAAGCGTCGGGGCAGTCATGATTCGCCATTTCACTAGATCACCAGAGTCATAGATCAGCTCAGTGTTCTTGTCTCGGCCATACCATGTGGCCAAGTCATACAGGTATTTACTTCTCCGTCTTCCCCTTGTTCTTGCCAGTTATCAAGTTTTACAATTTATTAGGCAGAAGGTACATATATTACAAGAAAAACTGCAGATTCAGATCAACACATTCATTTATATATGTGAAACTTAGGACAGAAACCTATAATCAGATGTGCAAATGGTTTTGGCATTTGTGGAGATTCTGCAACATAATGATCTATTTACATATTACAGTTATCGCTTTCACCCGTGCAATCTGCATCACAATCAAAAACTGCTCATTTAATCTTAAACAAAGCAAGCCCCCTGGGAACTGGGCTGGAATCAGCTGACAAGGAATACCTAATAGCGGTGGAGGAATCATGACCTAGGCCTAATCCCTAGAAACATGACTTAAGTCTAATTAATCCCAGCTAGTCCGCATATGCTGTGCTGAATCATGACGTGATTAGATCTTAAAGCAACTCACAGATGTGACGTTTCAAAACCGGCCATGCATACATTGCTGGTTTTTGGGCAGGGATAGAGGAAGGATTTTTCTGCACTATAGCTCCTGTGGAGGTGGTACCAGATCAGGAGAAGCATCCATGCCAGCCTCACTCCGGCAGACGCAACAATATTTTAGAGCACTGACTAGCTAAACACTGGTGCATCAGAGTTAAAGGTGAAAGTCACTTAAGGGCCAAACACTGCCGTACAAAAGATTCACAAGCAGTCAACCAGCTAATCAACAAAGCATACATTTCAGAATTCTAAAATAATTTGAACTGGAAAAACAATCTATATCCTACTATGCAATGGAAGGAAATTGGAGCGATCAAGACCGAAAGGTTAATAAAAGTGTAACATACAAACAACTGATATGACCATCTTCAGGTTCCTTGTCTGCAGAGAGCATTGATAACAATATTATAACAAGAGCTGGGCACAGACAGTTCAACAACATCATCAAGTGCCCTGCCAGCTGGCATAGGCATTCATATCCCTCCACAGATATCTGTCTTTTGTGTTCTGGATCAACTCTGGCGATATCCCCCCCTCCCCCCATACCACCGCCTCAGTCCATCCAGCATCATTTCTCTTTGTCCCTGCCACTCTTCTCCTCAATCTTTCCAGTCACGATGTTCTCCAATGCCAATCTTCTCATCACAAGACCAAAGAAAGCTGTTTGTCTCTTTCTTATTGTTGTATATAATATTCTAGTTACACTAGCCTCTTTCAGGCAATCGTTATTAGTTACTCTGGCAGTCCAAGCTCAATTACACCAGACGTATCATAAATCACCACACACACCCACAAAATTAAACAATAAATGATAAGTAAGAACTGCATAAGCAATAATTCCAAACGGGCTAAAATCAGCTATGGAAAAACAAAACTATCAAATGCTAACTAGACAGCATAAGGTCAAGCACTGAAGATGAGGTGCTTCAGGTACAAACCCATAATGACACACAAGAACCAAGTTCAGAGGTCAGCGTGCAGAATTTTAGACACAGTGTGGGACCATTTGAATACATCTTAACTGTATACATGGTATAATAGTCTATAAATATGAGTCTGTTTTAAGTTAATACACAGCCCATATAGAAGTACAGAAAAACAACATTTGCAAACATACTTCAATATTTTCTGTATACGTATGTAATCAATATCTGAAAAATATACAACATAATCTGGTATGATATCTAGTAGGGCTGGGGAAGTTAACGATTAATTAATCGATTAATCGTAAAAAAATTTTAACGATTAATTTTTTTAAACAATTAATCAAAAACTTTTCTCCCATCACTTATACAAATGAACCTGATGTCGAAAAATTGTCGAACATTTTAAACATAGTGCTCCAAACACAACCGAGTTGCAAAATTGTACTGAGTCACCATTGTGTAAGCTGCAGCAAGATGTACCAACAAGATGGAACAGTAATTTTATTATGCCACAGAGTCTTCTACAGGCCAGAGAAGCATTAACTGTCTACATGTCAGATGAAAAGAAGCAATACAAAGGTCAGATTCAGATTTGGGGGGAAGATTTCGAAATATGTCAAAGTTTTGGACTTATTCTGTCAGACCACGGTGCAGCTTGGCGGTCAAGATTATGTTTCATGTAGCTGTGTATTGCCACTGCTATCATCGTTGACAAAGCATATTACTGTACACGATGATGATCTGGGCTACATAGCTAAATTTAAGGCAGCATCTTTTAATGACTTCAGTGAATGTGTAGCCAATATGACAAGTATTGAAATACTACAGATTGCAATAGCACATGATCCACGCTACAAATATCTGAAGTGTTTGTCAAAAGATGCAAAAGAAGAACTTGGTCACATACTGAACAACAAATAGCAGTTGTTTGATGTTCATGATGATCAGATGGAGACCGCTGCAACGAATGATACTGACATTGACAATAAAACTATATGTAAACCAAATAAAAAAGTGTGTTAAGCTAATGGAGTCTGACTCAGACACGGGAGATCATGTCGGCAGGTCTTCTGATGAATTGCTACATTATAAAATGGAGAAGAAAGTTGCTGAATCGGTTGACCCTAAGCAATGGTGGAAACTTAATGAACATCGATATTCAAAATTGGTATTCCTTGCCAAGATCATTCTGTGCATACCGGCTACCTCAGTTCCATGTGAACGATTGTTCAGCTCTGCTAGTTATATTGTTAATAAGACGAGCTCGTCACTTGAAGCAAATACTGTCAACATACTCGTCTGTTTGCATAGTTGGTTATTAGATGACATATGAACAAGACAATCCAGTGTTATTTCTATTTTTGACAAATATGACTATAATGTGAGTTATATGACTATAAGTGTTTTGCTTTAATCGAAATTAACTATTAATTAATCGTTAATTTTTGAAAAGTTAACTATTACATTTAAATTAATCGGTCGCAGCCCTAATATCTAGTCATGCTTGGTTTCATAGAAGGAATCCAGCTATTTGGTGACCTTGAAGTTATTAGCTATCCAGAATCTCTTAAAATTAATAGCATAAACATGTCACATCCAGTTTCTTAAACAGAAGTTTTTCTTTGATAACCCGTGGTACTGGCAACTTGTTCACTCTAATCTCACGACCCGGGGTTGCTCCTACAGCTGTTGACACCGCCACAAAAGACAGATTAAATAAGGTCATTGGCTCTGTTGTTAACTCAGTCAGGACATCATTGCACTCAAAGTCATCCTCATCCTCAAGATGATTCCTTAGCGGCCTGTTTTTACCCAGCAAAGAAACATCATAAGTAGTGAGATATTGATTTGCAACAAAGAGGCGAGCTAGATCACTATTTCCAGAAATTAGAGCTGTAATGAGTGGTGAACAATTGAATCTCTTAATAATTAATGAACGCCTATTTAGATTCTTACAATCTTCTTGATCATATAAAAATGTGTCACTTGCTGAAACAGCACCAGGCCCGAAACCACACCTGATAAGTTTGAGAACAACAAGTATCTCACCAGACATGATCATTTTGTGCAAGGCACCTGCTGGTAGATATGATGCGTTGGCCCCTCTACCTAGTAGATATTCCACACAGCGGAAATAATCATTATGCAGATCTTGTTTGTATACAAGATGTGCCAGTGCTGTCTTGGTGTTATCTTTTTTGCTGACAGCATTGATTTCTGCTCCCGAATCAAGAAGTAAACACATTGCATTTTTTGAGTAATTTTGAGCAGCCATCATCAGAGGAGAAAGGCCTTCATTATTCTGACAGTTGACATCACATCCTGCCTGGATCAAACATCTCAGAACTATACCTTCAAGTGTTTCCGATAACACCATTTCGTATAATAAATGTGAATTTCCATCAGTATCTTTGATATTTACATCTCCGCCTTGGTCTACCAACTCTTTAACTGTTGTTCGCTTTCTTGATCTTAATGCATACATGAGAGCTGTTAATCCTTCATTATTTTGTAAGTTTAATAACTCTTTATCTGTGATACACCGAAGTAGAAACGATACATTCTGAACACAACCTTCAAAGACGGCATGCATAAGAGCCGTGTTACCTTCCCTATCCCTCTCATTAATTCCAGCTCCATGCTCCAAGAGAAGCTGCATCACACTCATACTTCCTTCTTTCACAGCTGCCAACATAAGCGCAGTTTTCCCATTCCAGCTTCTATCATTTGCTGAAGCACCCTTTTCCAGCAACACATTAATAACTTCTATCACAGAATTATCTATGATGTCCCTGTTCAATAAAACCTCGATCAGTGGAGTATGACTGTTTTCTCTTATACATTTCAAATGTTTTACTTCCGCACCTCTATCTGTTTGTCTCATAGATTTGGCATGTTTTGCATCTGCACCCCTATCAATTAAAAACTTGGCAACTCTTCCATTTTTGGACTCTGCCAATGGACTCATGTCCGAACCGTTTACTCCACTGATGTCACCTCCTAAGTCAAGAATAAGGCCAATAATTTCCAAATTGCCTTTTCTGACAGACGTGAGCAAAATATCTTTAATTGCAGATGTTTTTTTCAAATGTTCCATTATTTCATTTTTATATTTCTCAGTCAGAAACCTCACATACTTTGGCTCTTGCTGGTGAACTGCCAGGTCAAGGACTTGATTAAAATCGATGATTGCTCCATGTTGGATGAGCAATTTAGCACACTCCATATGACCATGACTGAGGGCAATGTGAAGTGGGGAGTTAGAAAACTTGTATCTGTTCACATCTGCTTTCTGTGACAGTAACTGTTGAAGGACTTTAGGACAGTCATTTTTTACAGCAATTTGTATTGGATCTGATTGTCTGTTATCGCACAATGACTTTTTTGATGAAACAGAGCTGGAAGATGGCCCATGAGTACGTTTTTCAACCTGATCATATAAGATGTCTTTATCAACATCCAATAATTCCATTATCGCAAAGTTTTGTGAATTTTCAAGTTGTTTTAAAACAATATTTGATCCCAAAGCCTGTGACAAGTTGGTGGTGTTTATTTCAATTGTTCTTGATTTCTGTGATCTTGAAATCTGTGTGATGAAGAGTAAATGAAATTTGTTAACCAAAGTGCAAGAACGATGGAACAATTCTAAAAACCCTATAAAATCATTATTTACTAAAAGACCTTTATAAATAAACACACAATGTATAAGTGAAAATAATTAATTAACAGGAATTTATGGAGACAGCTGTTTGAGTCTGGAGGAAGAGTTTATACATGGGTAACAGATTTCCAAATGGAAGACAAAAGGTTAAATTCAAGATGCTGGAATCCACTCGGAAAGTCAGGATGACCATGTCAAATGAGCTGTATTGAAGAATTTCCAGGAAAGAGGAGGGGGGGGGGGGGGGGGGGGGGGGGGGGGGCTGTGACTAGTGCGCGATACAGTGACATGCCAGTGAACAAACTGAAGCGTGCAATATGATTGAAACACAAGGGACTTTTCACTGATTCAGTGCCAAACAAAAATATAGTAGATTTGGACCAGATGGTTGTGATATAATTTTTCACAAGTGTAAGTTGACACCGCAGAGGATAATTTGTTCCTCACTGCGATAGATCCTACTTTTTCATTGACCCATTGTGATGTCACCACCGGAACACGACTAACCAAATAAATACAACATGTCGACAATGAAACGGTTTGTTTTTCACCAACCCACACACACACGAGGCAGGAAGATCAGATGCAGATGCTGGAGTGAGTGCACCCTCCCAAACAAATAGTAAAATAAAACAGTTTGATTACTAGGAGGAGGAAAGCCTCAGCCAACAAAGACATCACAATCAGACTCTGAAACCAGTCGCCGAAGTATGTGGAAGTCATTCTGATAAATAAGGTAAACACCATATTTAATTCATTTTAAATCTTAGATTAGTGTGAGTCTTTTTCCCAGAAGGAGAGTTGCTAAGTCGACTTGTTGAACACGTGTGGTGAGTCCTTAAGAAGTTAATTATAATATATTTAATTGTTATAGTTTATAGATAAACTATTCATTAAGAATAACCATAGTGAATTTTATTTTCTGATGTAATGTATAAGCATTAGTCCAAGTTGTACATTTATTCCTTAAGCAACTTAATCTACAATGATTTAGAATGGTGAGTTCTTAAGAATTTAATCTAGTAGAAACTAAATAATATTATACTCAGTTATCATAGTCATAAGATAAACTGTACATTAGGAGAACACTACAGTGTTTTATTTTCTCCCAGCTAAACAACTTAGTTAATGTATAAAACATTAGACACATGTTATACATTTTATTTCCTAAGCATGCAATTCAATCTACAATGAATTAGAGTAACTTAAGAAAAAGAGGAAATAAGGAAACTCAGAATTCTTAGTACAGTGGTAAGTACATATGGTGCATGTACCCACACTGGTCAGAGGAAACTCATTTAAACGTGCCATTACTGATAGAGAAATTAGTGTAATGTGTATAGTCTAGTAGATTGAGCAACTTAGTCAGTAGATTTACTTTTTGACATGAGCACATGGACAAACAGATAGTTTTCTTGTAATTCATGAACACATAAGAACCAAATAAATTCTACAGGGATCATAATTTTGTGTGTTGAGTTAAAGCACCCAATTGGTGAGGCAAAGGTATGTCAATGTTGGCAACCATGGGGAATAATAATATTTGTGCCACATAATAGTGCGTAATCAACCGCCATGCAAGAATTATTATAATTCATAATGCCTGAATGTGAATTAGAGTATATCACATACATTGTATGTATTTGATGAGAGCATGATGTGACTCATGGATTTCATGTTGCTAAATCCTGGGTGAATTTCATAAGTGTGCCTATGATCACATGTCTAGGTCATTGAAGAGCATGCTTGTGTCATATGAGATTTCCTTGTAATGTCATTCTTGTTGAATCTGTGAATGTATTCTGTGTAAAGCACCTACATAGGCGTGATTGTCATTCCTACAGATATGATGTGTATGATGAGTGATAGTGAAAGGAGATATTTCATCGTGATATCAATGATGGTAAACATTTTAAGTTATCATTGGGAAATCACATAAGTATAATTACCCACCTTACATGCCAGTATGAAGGATGTGTGATGAATAATTCCTATATGATCACCCATACCAATATGAATGTGTCTATAGACTGAGTGAAATGATCATCCATACATATGAATGATGTCTGAGATGAGTGAATTGACCCCACATGCAAAGATGGATATGTTGACTGATGCATGAGGAGTTTGAGTGAGTGAGTGGAGTTACAGGCTGAGAGAGAGGGAATATAGGCCAACAGTCAATCTCAGGATAGCCGGCAACTTTGATGTGTAATGCCAAGACTATCACCAGAGAACTCGTTTGGCGTAACCCATAAACTAAATAATAATTTAGTACACTCCGGCGCATAACAACACTGTCTAAAATATCATTCATGTTACTATCATCTAGTTTTGTGCACTAAGCACGACCCAACCAATATCATACATTATGCATACTACCAGCATCTGTGTTTGTAATTTAAGCAAAATCTTACTTTGTAGTTCATGTCACTCCTGTTAACACATATGGTCTAGTGTTATGATAATAATGTACTACAAGGATGATGATGATGTTGATAATGATAGATTGATGTAATGATTATAATGAGCATGATGGTAATGATAATAATGTAATGATGATGACTGTAATGATTATGATAATGATAGTAATGACAATGATCATTTCATTGGCACCTTGCCATCTTGAAAGATGATAGTTTGTAAGGGATGGAGTTATTGCCTCTCCATAGCACAAAGCCTGGGCTAAAATATAGAGATAATGTGTTGCCCATGCAGCATGATCTCTCTCTCTCTCTCTCGGCCTGCCTAGTTCACTCCAGAGGAAAGGTAAAACCTCTACATCTGGAACAAGACAAGCTGCAGAAGCTGCCGGATCAGCAAAACAATGCTATAATTATCCACCTGTCGGAGCTTCGATCCTAGACCAGCTGCCAACCAAGGCTTAGGGCCTGGTCTGCCCTGCCATGACACTTTGTCTTTAGGTTGCATTTCCTCGCACCAGGGTAAGGCGTGTACCCTCCCAATTGCGCTCTTCCGCCCGAAGCCGTTGGCACAATGTGGGGTGTTGGGTTTGGTAAGCACCGCCCAACATTCGGTGCTAACAGAAAGCAGCTAGTACCATCTACTGTTATACGGTAGCTCAGTCATATCTGACTAAGACCTGACACAATAACAATATTAGTAATGATAATAGAAATACACAACATGTAGTAAGCTCACAACAGATAATACCAACAATGAAATTATCAATAACTTTGAGCTTTTCTATATTTTAGCATCATTTGACAACCACTCAAGCAATGGAAACTGAATGGAAGAGTTGATGCTGAGACAATGATAATGAGCATGATAATAATTGTAATTACAATGATATAAGGAAACCATGATGATGTTGATGATAATAAATATTACATCCATGAAAATAGAAGAAAACTTCTCACTTGAAGCATTTAATGAAGAATACACCTGAATGCTATAGAATGAGAATGCTAAGAATGATACCATAATGTGCTTATATTGTGTATAAGCAAATACTCATTGAAATGGGAACTGATTTTTAAAAGCCCTCAATGTGTGAGACCCTTTTTCTTGAATAGAAAAAGATGAAGAAGAGAATTAACTAGGTACAGAATGGGATACATAGTTGTCGATTCCAAATCAATCAAGGTATTACTTAACCGGTAGACCTGAGGACAGGCATAGGTGAAGATGAAACTGCACATCTACTAGTCTAAAACCTTGAACACCATATAATGGAAGATGGAATGGAGAGCAAGCAACCAGTTATGTTGTGGATAACTATTTGAGAGCACCAAGACTCGTTACCTTCCACTGTTTATTTTCCTAGGATCACAATTCTTTTAGGTATTTCCTTTGTGATGTTCTTGAGAAAAATATAGAACATTTCAGTTCTGATGTTCATATTGCTGATATTTTTAGATTTTCACCACCTTTCCAGGACAGGTATTAAATATCCTTTTTCCTAGATATGGTGTGGAAGAAACACAGTGAGCCAAAAGATTAAATAAAACTGGGGAAAAAAATAAAAGAACTCTCCAGAATATTCTACCCTGACTGAATGGGAAACCAACCAGGGTGTACCCAGTTTCTTTCCACAGATTAGGCCAGCAGAAGAGGCCCAATATTTATAATTAAGAACAGATGCAACTCTGAGGACCATGCACGATACAGTGGCACAGCCAGGAAATAGATAATTAGTTAGAGATGAATATGTAAATAATCTGGTAATTGTACTGCATTGATTGTTGTATGTTATTACATGTATATGCAACAACTTCATTTATATAGATATAATAAATGATGAAAATTACGGGTTATTTTCTCCTTTGAGAGTTCTCTTGTCATAGTAAAATTGTTGTAAGTAATTATCCTAGATTAATTATTTAGTTGGTAGAGGAGAGGCAAGGAACCATCCCTAAGGACATTTGGGATACTCAGCAAAAATTTCATTTTTTTCCTTGAGGTATTCCTTGGTTCTCCAAAACTCTATTTAATGGTCTCAAAACATTGAGCCAGTAACAGCTAAATTAATTTTAACGGGCAGGATGAGAAAGAGGAATTCTGGATCCTTGATCTCTTTGGGGTTGAGCCATCAACTATTTATCCGACATTGGTAAACAATCAAATAAACAAGTATTATAATGTGCAATTCTGTTCACAGAACATTAAAATTTTGGAAGTTATCGTGAACAGTCAATAAACATACAGACATATGTTGCACAATTTATTGCCTGGCATATTTCACATAAATATGCTAAGTATTATTCACTTCATATGATATATAGCTCTGCAGTATGCACCTGATCAAATTATATTTATGATTCATTTTTGGTCACACCCAGAGAAGAAAAGATTTGTGGACAGAAAGATTTAAAGGACAGAAAACAAGAATCAAGGCAGCATTTTGTCAGGCACAGTAAGACATACATAACAGGAAATGAAGAACCATTTTCATGGCATGATTAGTTTGTAAATGGTGCTATCCCCCATGTTTTTAGACTGATTGGCATTAATGGGTGGCATGATCAATATCACGCCAGCCACTTTTCCATACCAGAAAATCCTGAAACTCATTGAAACTATAGTATGTCCACATTTGTTTGCCTTCATTCACGATCAATTATTCTGAAAACTGTCTGTTGCATCGTTATGAAATTTTTCCAGCCGTCTTATATTTACCCCCACCCAAGGAATATGCCTTTGATAGGTCCAAAAACAACTTAAATCATTGAAAGCGGCAACATTCCTTTGATGTTTTGCTGAACAACTAGTGATTTCTCGCTAACAAATTTATTTTTACGGTAATGGGAGACCTGCAAATTCTGATGACACACAAAGGCGTATCCGGATTCGTATGGGAGTGGGTGCAATGAAAGAAGTAGCGTACAGGGTCGGCTGCATTGCACCGGGTTTTTATCCCATATGGTTCAGTTTCTTTCCGCAGCGCGGAAAGCGTCGCACAAAGCACGAACTCCGTAGCTCCAGCGACGACCCTCGGGAGTCTCCGAAAAAATGCATCGTGAAATGAAGGACGCGGCCCGGAATCGAACATACAACCTTCGATGCCCGAGTCAGACGGCTTGACCACTTCACCACGGAGATTCCCGAGAGGGGTGCAATGTGTAATATTAGTAAAGACAGAGAATTTACAGAGGCACGGGGTAAATAATTTGTAAATTAACAGGAAAGTAGAAGGAATATATTTCTTACCTTATTTTTCATTTCCTTCTTGTTTCTTCAGCTGATGCTGTAATGTTTAGGGCCTGCAATTCGTCTGAATAGTTGGAGCAAAATATCCCAGTAAGTGTGTACGTAGATTAAGGTCTGCGATCTGCTCAGACCTTAATCTGTGTCGGACGATTCCAGTAGGTTGATGATTGCTCTCGGTTGCATAAAATTCAATCCATCCTTTCTCCAATAGTCCTCTTCCTCTTTCAACACATGGTCCTGACGTTTTTTCCAGTAACTTTTATCAATATTTAATAGCACGGACAGACAGACAGACAGATAGACAGAAAGGTAGGTAGGTAGGTAGGCAGAAAGGTAGGTGGGTGGGTGGATGGCTGGCTGGGTCGGTCGGCAGGCAGGTAGGTAGGTATATTAGATAGATAGATAGATAGATCCCCGCCAGGAGCCGGGCCGAGCCAGCTAGTTTATTTATATAATCACGTTTCATGAAAGAACCCACAGTTTGACGACACCTCTGAACTACCCCATATAAATCCCCTCAGTCTGCCAAAAGTGAAAACCGCGCAGACAAAATTCAAATAACAGCGGGGGTGTGTCTTGCTGAAACGGTAATACTCTTAAAATGATGGAATGAATGCGGGGGCTATAAAATATATATGGCATATATACAAACATTGAAATCTGCTGTACAATCTCCAGAACAAAATTTTTTTTGTTGGGTGGACATAATGATAAGGTTATATGCTAAATCTCATCATTTTCCCTCAGTTGGTTACTGAGATATTGAATTTTATATTGAGGCAACCCAAAAAAAAAAAACACTATAGGTCGATCTGGGAGCATGTCTCTGAAAAATATGCCTGCCTTTGAAGGGATTTGAACATATGACCACTGGACCACCAGACATATGTGCTAGCCACTGCCTCACCGGGTATATGTAAGTAGAGCAAAGTAAACGACACTTTTTAACATCTTGAAGTGTACGATATATGTGCCAATCCTATATTTGTATAAACCAATCAATGTGGTCAGTACTATTTATAGTACTCGTAATATTTCCTCGTACTAATTTAGGCTGGGTCACCTAGAATCTCATGAAAATTCTTAAAAATCTCTGCCCCATTAGCAATTCAAACAGGAACACAGTCAACCATGCTGACCAATGCACAGCCAAAGATGTTGAGAGTAAGGTTAATTACTATTGTTTCTGATTAAGCCTTTAAGACTCCCAGTGGAGTACAAGCCCATAATAATAAAAAATGAATATCTTTGCTTAGAAGTGACATACAGGCTTCATTAATGGACCACTGGATTCTGTTTCAGTACAGCTATGGTGGTCTCATTAGTCTCATCTCATCTTCCTTGTCTTTGCGGTGTCGAGGTGAAGTATAAACAGTGGAAGAGTGCCTGTTTATGGGCTTCATGTATCTTGTAGTCCTTTAACATTGCCAGGTCTATATCCATTTGGGTCAGTACAATTATACTTCTTAGTTTTTCTATGAGCAGTATGAAAATTCCCTGTTGGCTTGCTAGGCCAGTGGCAGGTTAAGAACAAAAATCTTATCAAAGGGAGTTTGTTCCCCCCTGGCGAGCCAGAGCCATGTTAGCCCATGATCTCGTGGTCTACACCACAGAGGTGGGATTGACTTGTCTAGTCTGCTGGTTATTATTTTCACCCCTCCTGGGAGAGACTAGTCGATCCTAACCCTGCTGGCTGCATGGCCACAGGTGCAGTCCACATCTTGTCTCATTTGTAAATACCCAATTTGTAAAACACGATCAAAGTACCTCGAAGATGCCTTATTTTGATTATAATAAGACATTATAGAAAAGGTTGCCTATTCCAAGTTTTAAAATTCACCAATAAAATTCTGCCAGTTGTCATGGGAAAAAGTGGTTAAATACTATGTAGAATCTACACTATAATATGCAAGTGAAACACGATCAATTAGCAGATAAATTGAGAAACATCTAGTGACAGTTTGCTTCCTGAGAAAGATGCATATTGCATATATGTGTGCTCACTGCCACCTTGAACAAACACAAAAAGTAATGAGACAATTCTTCAAGAAAATAAAAAAGGTAAATTTATTTGCGAAATTACAAACAGACAATCAAGATAATTAGAAAATAATGAGATAAAAAGAAAATATTTCTGACCCACTCCAAACCTAGTGTGAGACAGAGAATGATAACGGACCAAGCTTACCATGATGACGAGGCTGTTTTAAAACAATACATTGTATTCTACCTGGTCATACTGTTGTCTATTACCTATTACCAGAAATTGCTAGTTCATGTGTTTCCTAACATGCTCTTGGAGAATTCAACAACGTGCATACACGTCACATGACAGACAAATGGCAATGCTAAAAACAGAATCTGGAATTACCAGGATATCAGCACGACCTAAGACAATGATAATAATAACAGATACAAAGATAAGCAGTGCAGGACACTTATAGCCGACTTACAATGTGGAGATGACACATAATGATGACAGTGACGAATTGAACTACTGTACCAATAAAACGTTAGTAGCATATTCTTTACAGGATGTCACAGTCAACACCAGGATTTATTGCTGTTGTAATCTCTTGGCAAGTTTACGTTGAGTAGTTTGTAATTGCCTTCTGAATGATTGCCACCCATACCATTTTGTAAAAAGCCAAAGCAAGGCAGTCTGCTGCAAAATCACCCATAGCTGTCTTTCGAACATGGTATGCGGGATTATGAACTGTGTCTGTAACCCTTCACGGAGCCGGCAGTGTACTTTTGCAAACTATAATTTTGTCTAAATGTCACGTTCAACAGATACCTTGCATTTGGGATCATTTTTCCTTTTCTTTCTGTTCCTGAGGTAAACTAACTTTCTTTGGCAGACTGCTTGACCACTGTTATTGTGACAATTGGAAAGATCAATGGGAAGAGAAATGACTGTAAGGCCTGAGACGTCGTGTAGGAATATCATCAGCAGAGTTGATCCAGAACACCAAAGACGGAGGGACATTAGTGAGAGACACAAATACTGAGAACACCTACACACTGGCAGGGAACATGATGGATCTATTCCTAGAACCAATGCCTGCCAACCTGGCAGCCAGCCGTGTGCTCAAAATCCATCTGTGGCGGAAATTATTTTTCATTGATCTGGGTTGCATATCGACCCAGCGATCTAAAATTAAAATGTTACCAAAACATTGACATTTATTAGTAAGTAAAGGTAGGGGTGACATTTTCGTCCGCAACCCGACCTGAAACTGGAAACCGCACCTGTGCAGGATTCATTGGACCCCCACAAATGGCTATGAAACAACCCTGCATGCTTCCGACATCATTCATCCAAGTATCACATGACAATAACAAACGCCATCTTAGTTTTTTTCAGAATATGTCTGTCTAATATTCCGTGCATATCAATTGGTTGAAATTATCGTGACTTTGAAATACATTTATTTGCTATACAGTAAGTAATTTTATTTTCTAGAGCTGTATTTGTAAATCTTTGAATATTTTGAGATAGAATTTCAAAATATGTATCCATGTTTTACATATATTTGGAGAGCTTCATCACCAATCATCTTCAATTTGTGGTAGAAAGCAAATATTTCTGCGGAGATGTTTCAACTGTGTGAATGGAAATCCAAAAGGGAGACTTTATTAGCAAAATTTGCTAATAATGCACGGACATTATTCGCAATTGGCTGGTCATGTGACGTTTACTACCGCCCTTGATTGGCTTAAGAAGACTATTATTCTCCCTTCTTGTAGGTCTTGTGTTTGCAAGTTTTTTTTTCTTCAAACCTCACTAAGACAGATATTTGTTTGGTGGTCTGGTGTGTCAGCAACACGGTTACAACAAGGTTTAACAAGCGAGAAAACATATTTCTGCCCTCTGCCGAAAGCATTACACAGAGCACAAACTCAGTAGCTCCAGCGACAACCTCCCGAAGATCATCCAAGTTCTTTTTTTTTTTCAAACCTCACACAGACAATATTTGCCCACAAGGACACACACTACGTAGTGATAATTTATTTGGCAAATAAAATTCACGTTAAACAAAGACATCTAATGGATTCATCGATTCCGACACTCGATCACTCCGTCGCTGCCGAGGACACGATAATATTTCCACAAACATTAATAATGTAGTCAAACCTAGGTCACATGACCAGCCATTTGCGAATAATGTCTGTACAGCAGTGCGGATATAAATCGAACTAGGCTGCACATACTTTCTACACTCAAAACGTGCAATTTGAACTACTAAAGTTAAAGAGAATACAAGTGTAAAGATTATTAATAATTTATTTGAATACTTTTACTAGTTTTTCATCCTTTAACATATTTTTGAAGTCAGTTTTAATATCCATCTATGGCCCATTTGAGACAATCTCATCTGAATCTCGCAGGGATTGGCAGTACAATTTATTATTTTAGAATTAACTGTAAATGAGAAATATTGTTAGATGAGTATTTTCTTTTAATCTGCAGCATTTGTCTTGTATTTTTGCATCTCTGATTTTTGTTTGTCAACGGTAGTGTCTAATGGAGACATGTTCAAGACACTCGGATTGGGACAATAAAGGAGAGCTGCACAGACAGCGAAATCTGAGAAATCTTTTGTTCAAGATCCTGACACTCAAATATGAATATCTCTGCTTAGAATTGACATACATGATTCATTGAGGTACCATTATATTTGGTTTTTAAATGCATATCTATCTGCAGTGGTCTCATTAGTAAATACCCAATTTTAAAATCATGATCAAACCTGCTAGTAGTAAAGGAAAGAGGCAAGGCAGGCACCCGAGGCCACAAAAACAAACAGTGCCGAATGGTTCAAAAATAAGGAGCTAACTGTAGTAACTCCATATACCAAATATTCAAAACTAATACTATACTCATACGTACTTATGTATAACATTTTAAACCACGAAGCGTATAGTATAATAACTTATACTTATTAACTTTTACTATAAGCCTCGTTGTGTAAAATATTGTTATATCACTGACTGTTTTGTTTAAATACCAAAATTATTTAGTCAATATTTGCAGAAATTGTTAATTATTTTAATTTATAAAAATTAAATATATAATATTTAAATAAAAATAAATAATTATTGTAAATATTTAATTGTTTATTATTAAAAATTATTTGTTAAAATTTGCAGAAGCAATTATGATCTATCAACGCAAGCCAGAATTGTGCAAACAGAAAGACATGTTAATGTTGGTAATAATTGTTAGTCAGCTTAAAATTACCGTGGTAGATAGTTAAGTGACATTACTCATTTACTGTGTGAATATGTGTATATTTC
Organism: Cepaea nemoralis; assembly: GCA_014155875.1. NCBI lineage: Eukaryota > Metazoa > Mollusca > Gastropoda > Stylommatophora > Helicidae > Cepaea > Cepaea nemoralis. The sequence goes on along the minus strand of JACEFZ010003502.1, from coordinate 30,283 downwards.
AACTTGAAGGATTTATCTAGTTAATTCACGTAAGTTGTGTGATTTCTGCAGTATGTACCTGACGAGATGCAGCGAAATATGCCAGGCAATAAATCGTGCAATCTATTGTTTGTGTCTTCGTTATTCAATATTTTATTATTTATAGTATCAATTGAACCGCCAAGCCAATCGTCCACTTGATAAATAAATGTAGCAAATAATTCAGATATCACCGAACTGACAATAAATAAAGCACTTACCTCACGTTGTGTATATTACTGATGAAGTAATCACTACAACTGTGCGAGTAGAAAATAAAAAAAATATCTATTAAAGTTTAAACTTACTAAAAAAGTAACTAAAGTTCAAAATAGTTGACGAGACAGGGAGCGCTGAAGATCCGATGTCTACTCGAATGGACGACTTTCGTTGTGAAGATGCCAGGTGGTCTGTCTGATTTGATTTGTTACCTGGTTGCCAGACTTGTTATTTTGAAACCAAATAATTAATACAATAAAAGACATTTTGACATTTGTAAAGTCAAGTCAAGTGCACATTGAAACAAGCACTAAGCAGTGTGTAATAATTGAATTATTGTGTACTTTTTGAAATAAAGTATTTGCGCCTAATTTAAGTTGTGTACTACGTCACAGTTCAAGCGCCATTTAAACGTTAGTTCAGAGTATTACTGCTACATGCAGGTGTTTCAGTAATTGATCTCAGCTACTATTGAAGAAGGAGAGTTTATTCGCAGATGGGGCCCTGGAACATGTATTACTACCATGTATTCACTAACCCTAATCCTAACACTAACTTAATACATTATACTGGCCCCCAACGATATGCCAGTTTGTACTGCTCTCTAATATAGAAGATATAGACGTCACGTGACCAGAACCGTTGGCGAATAAACACTTCGATTGAAGAAAGTTTAGTTTAGTTCTCGCAGGTGCTACGGAGTTCGTTCACTGAGCTGAGATTTTCCGGACTCCGGCTTGAGTTAGGAGTAGAACGGAGCACTTATGGGTTATACTCGTGTGACATGATGATCCGTCGACTAAACTAAACTATGTGTCTCTTGCCGGGTCCGTTGGGAAGGGCTACGGACGCAGTTCGTTCACCTGTATACCCGCGTTCGAAACACAGTTGTGTGGGCGATTTGGCAGCAGACCGTCTTACGTTGGTTTTTTACGAAATGGTATGATGCCTGTCGTTCAGAAAGGAATGGCAAACTACTGAACATAAACTTGCCAAGAGATCACAATAGCAAAACATACTGGTTTTGACTGCAACTTCCTGTAAAGGATATGCATATGCATCTAACTTTTTAAACATGTGTGGCAGGTATTCGAATATGATTGTTCGACAATTTATGATGACATTTCCTGATACTCGAGTGCCTCACCCTAATACTGTTAGCAATTTAATTAAGAAATGTCGCAGTACTGGCAATGTTTATGATGTGCGCCGTCCAGGTAGACCATCTATTTCTCCAGAAACATTCCTCAACATCCAGGACAGCATGCTAATAAGTCCAGGTAAATCAGTAAGAAAGATGGCCCAACGAGAACATACGTCAAGCAGTCTTCTTCTTCTTCTTCTTCTTCTTCTTCTTCTTCTTCTTCTTCTTCTTCTTCTTCTTCTTCTTCTTCTTCTTCTTCTTCAGCATTCCGAGCCATCTTTGCTACAGATACAAGCCGTCTCCATTCGTCTCTCTGGTCGACATTCTCTTGTCAGTCGCTGATTCCAGGTGCTTGTAGGTCTGTATTTATATTATCCCTCCACCGTCTTCTTGGTCTACCTCGGGGTCTACGGTCATTTATTTCCTGAGTGTAAGCGAGTTTTGTTTCCCTATTATCTTCCATTCTTTCTATATGCCCCAGCCATTGCAGCCTATTTATTAGCCTATTAGCCAGTGATTAGCGGGGACTTAAACTGGTCATTAGATATCTTTGTTACTTCTTCTTTTCCTCTCTCCACTTTGTGAATCCCTAATGGACCCAAAGATGCGTCTTAAGACTTTGTTCTCAAAGGTTTGTAACAAGGCTTCGTTTCCTTTAGTTGTACTCCAGGGTTCAGAGCCATACAACACAAGCAGTACCGTCCACAAAATCCTGAAGAAGAAATTGAAGTTATATCCATACAAGTTTTCTGTTGTACCTCAACTAAAAGAATCAGAACATTACTGCAGAGGTAACTATTGCATGTGGTTTGAGAATTTTCTTGCCTACGAAAGATGAGGAAATCCTTGATGTCACTTTTGTCACTGACGAAGCATGGTTTCATCTTTCTGAGTACGTGAACAGTCAGAATTGTCATCTTTGGAGTGATGAAAATTCCTATGCGCTGCATCAAGTGCCTCTCCACAGTCAGAAAGTAGTTTTGTGGTGTGCAATGAGTCCTATGCGAATAATCTTTCCATTTTTTTTTTTTTTTAAATTAATACTGTAAATTATTAAAGATGCCGAACTAAGATTCTGGAACCACTAAAGCCCAACTTCCTGAGCGAGAACTTGAACAAATCAGTCAGAATGCCCCTAAACCCTACTCAAGACGACTACCCGTTATAGACAGACCAGAACAGGTCATTATTCTGCGCCTCAGAACAGGACACAATAGATTACGCAACTACATGTATACAAAATTCAAGATTGGTGACTCAGCCATGTGCACATGTGGTTTGGCGTCGCCGACAGCAGAGCACATACTCCAGGATTGCCCAAACTACAACATATCCAGGCGAACCTTCTGGCCTAGAAGAGAGACAACAGTGGAAGATAAACTCTCTGGACCGCTGAGTGAACTAAAAAAGACTGTTTGATTCAAACAAGAGACAACAATGCAGTTGTAGACATATTTCAGGCGAACGAAATAAGAAGACGAAGAAGAACAACAAGAACAACAAGAACTAGATGGCTCAACTGCTAACACAGCTGTAAAATCACTATTGGCACTAACACTATTCTTATTGGCATTTTTGCAAATCACATTATCTCTCTCGAAAATTGACCTGCACGCTCTCCGGATCTTATTCCCAAGGACTACTACCTCTGCGGTTTTCTTGAAGGAAATATGTACGAAAACAATCCCCACACACTCATTTACCTTTAGGTTGTAATCGTCAACAATATTAATAACATTGCAATGCCCTAACTGTGCAGGGTCACTGCTTGCCTGTTGTCATTGACAACATGAAAAAACTGTATTTATACTTGCCAACTAAACAGTGGTGGATATTTCCAACACATTTCGTAATTAGAGCTGTGTTAGTGTATTGTGGGGAAAACTTTACCGAAAATAAGACACACTATAGCAGTATATGTTGCATTAATTCCACAGACTGTGAATACAAAACGTCAATCAATCAGGTGCCGTCTCCACAATGAAGGTTGGCTGCAATGGATCTCCAAATCTGTCTGTCTTTTGCCTTGACTGTACATTCTGTCAGGCTGATGTTCGTCCACCTCTTAATGTTATCTTCCCACTTGTATCGTTGTCTACCTCTTGCTCGCCTGCCCTCAACCTTGCCTTCCAGTATGGTTTTTATAAGAGTATCATGTCTTTTTAACGTGGCCAAAATATTTCACTTGTTTCCTCTTTATTTCTGTCATCAGCTCTCTCTTCATTCCCAGTTTTTCTAGAACCTCTTCATTTGATTGTTTTTGTTTCCATGAAATACGACATATTCGTCTGAGTATCCACATCTCCAGGGCTTCTATGCGACTTTCTAGTTGCTTGTTCAATGTCCAGGCTTCTGTGCCATACAGTAGCATTGAATATACATAGCATTTTACAATTCTCACTTTTTATGTATTATTAATATCTCTAGATGTTAATACTGATTTCTTGCCATTGAAAGCATTTTTTTGCCATTCCTATTCTCTTTTTGATTTCTATTTCACTTCTGCCATCATCTCCAAGATAGGAGAAACTTGTTACTTGTTCTAGTATCTGCCCGTTTACTGTGATGTTCATTTATGACCTTTCCTTTTCACTGCTAATTATCACAGTTTTTTATTTTTGTTTTGTTTTTTGGGTGTTAATATCTAAGCCACATTCTGCACTGTGCCTGTTTACTTGTTCCTCTAGGTTTTGTAACTCTTGCTCACTTTCTGCTAGTAACACGGTATCGTCAGCATCCCTAAGATTGTTTATGATTCTCCCATTGATGTTAAGTCCAGGCATTTCAACTTGTTTAAACATCCTTTCTGTGTATAGGTTGAAAAGGCTTGGGGACAGTACACATCCCTGTCATACTCCTATTTTTATCTTTTTAAACTTGGAACAGCAATATTTTCAAACAATCCATTTATTAATTCCCTCGCAGAACCTCGCTCCCATAACAACCTTCCGAAAAACTTCTTCGTCATAAGCAAGATGTCCCGCATCTGATACACCCATCCATAGATCATCCGCAACATCCTGCACCTAGCTTCTCTTTGGCCTTCTTATTCCTCTCTTCCCAGACATATACACCCCCCCCCCCCCCATGATTGTTCTCATCCTGCTAGTCTTCCAGTCTCTTTCCTCTCTGGTCCATGTGATCATAGCCCCAGCTCTGCGAGTGGCTATTGAAATCGCTACACACAATCATGTTGTTTTTCTTTTAATGGTAGTGTGTCCAGTGTCGGTTACTTGGACAGTAGTAATTGATCAGATGTAAGTCTGTATTGCCTGTCTAGTTAAAGTGTCTGATACTCAGCCCTTTTCTTGAAAACTTCAATTTGGGAAGCAGTGATGTTTTTTTTTTTTTTTTTACAAGGGTCAGTATCCCACCCTTTCGCCTGTCCTTTCGGTCAGATCAATAACACCCGTAGCCTCTGATTTTGAAGGCTATATTTTTGTTGAGGTGAGTTTCTTGCAAGCAACATACGCTTACTGTTTCTTGGTCCAAGATGTTTTCTAGTTCTATTTTTTTTTTTTTTGTGACCCTCTCCGCATTCCAGTGCATTATTTTTAGTAATTGCTTGGTGTGACCAGACGCTATATTCTCAGGTCCCCTGGTTCCACAGGACATCTGAGAAGGACCTCCAGTAGTTGTGGTTGGACCCTCTCGAGGCATAGGGCCCGGCACCGCACCAGCCTTGGGGTCCAAAGCAGGGTGAGCACCATAACATTTAGCAGTAGTTGACATTTTCATGGCGTAATTGCGTGGCATCCTGATTTCTGTGGTGAGCCTCCTGGCTGGTTGCCTGCATCTTCAGCACGTTTCCTTTACTAGAGTAGACTGTGGTCTTACTCGAGTTTAGGTGTGTTGGCACGCACACGCGTGTCTGCGCATGCAAGTACGTGCATACCCATCTAGATCGTTCTGGTTATTTCTCGGCACCAGTGACTCGCCGCCGCCCCTTCTCCCGTTAGTTAAAACAGTCCCGTCACAACAAGGCCAGGAGTTGGACTTTTGCTGCGGAGGTGATGAATGCACGAACCACTGGGGTATTTATGCAAGGTTTGACGCTCAACCCCGCCTACATAACAGAAACATTTGGAAGCATTATTGTTTATGATTTCCTAGCTTGTACTTTTGCTTCTGTTTTCCTTCTCTTGAAATGTATCGTCTATTTTTAAGTTATTAAATATTCTTATTAACTATTATTATACATTAATATATGGGTGTCAGGTCTTACTCAAATATAACCAAGCTACCGTAAGACAGTAAACTGCTCTCCCTGCTTTCTGTTAGCGCCGAATCCTGAGCGGCGTTGACCAAACCCGACACCTCACTGTACCAACGGCTTCGGGCACAAGAACTCAATTTGGAGGGTACAAGCCTTATCCTCATGCGAAGAAATGCAACCTAAAGACTAAATGTCGTGGCAGGGCAGACCATGCCCTGAGCCGTGGTTTGCAACTGGTCTAGGATAGAAGCTCCGATAGGCCGACAGTTAGAGCATTGCTTTGCTGTGATACGCAGCTTATCTTGTTCCAAGTGTATTAGTGTTACCGCTTTCCTCTGGAGTAAACCAGGCAGGCAGAGAGAGAGAGAGGGATCATGTTACATGGGCATCATACGGCCTCAGCAATTCAGCCCAGGCTTTGTGCTATAACTCAATCCCTGGTCTCCGCCATGCTTTTTTTTTTTTTTAACGCATAGTAACAAAATATCGTCTGTCAAAACGGCAAGGCTTAATGTGCGTCAAATATTAAATTAGTAATATCCTTTGCAATTCATATTTCTTTCATCCCAATAAATGTTTTATGCTCCAGCAATCATCACAGATGTCTTCTTTCGTAGTACTGTAACACAACCTATTTCAGGTAACCTCGATACATTTTTTTATTGCAAGGAATTTTAAGTTCTCTTGTTGTCTATTAAAGCATTTAACAATTTTTTTGCATGCCTTCCTTTCAAGCTTTGATTTCACATTAGTATAAATTCTTGCTATTCTTCTGTTTATTACTGATTTAATGTCAGAGCTACAAAATGTGATCAGGAAGTTCAATGTAAGAGAAAACACACAGATAAAGAGAACATTTTGAACAATTTCTACAGGGTGTTTGTTTTTTCCGATTCCGATTCCAATTCAAAAACAAGCTTGGGCTGAATTGCAGAGGCCGTGTGTTGCCCATGTAGCATGATCCCTCTCTCGGCCTGTCTAGTTTACTCCAGAGGAAAGGTAGCAACAATAATACACTTGGAGCAAGACAAGCTGCCGGATCAGCAAAGCAATGCTCTAACTGTCCTCTTTCACTACCAAACAAAAACTGGGCTGTGACCAAACAGAAATTTATGGCAGAAAATTGGAACTAAGGGTGTGTTACAATAATGCTTTTAAAATGGTTAAGGTGGTAGAAGACCTATTGTTTTACATATCAAATTAAAGAGGATTGCACAAGGAACATGACAGTGTTAATAATTAATTGATAGGTTACAAATATTATGACAATAATGAGAGGTTTAATAATAACAACTGAAATTAAAGAGGTAAAAATTATTTAAAAAACTGCACTTATAAGGTGTTTTCTACACTCCTATACTGCTAATAATGTTTAATTTACTGAATAATCAAACAAACACCACTTGTCTTCAAGAATATAAACAGTATTGCTCATTAAAGTAACCCAAAAAGAAGTTTGGTGCATATTCTGAACCATGTATTTTTCACAAATAATGACAAAAAATAATGGCTGAAATCTTGAAGGTGGGGTCTGTCACAGTAAAGTTATGAAAATGGTTACAATTGTAGCAGAAATGTTGTATTATATATCAAAATAAAGGGGATTGCACAAGGAATATGTTGGTAGGAGAATTTCTGCTTTAGGTTGTAAATAAAATAAAAATAATAATATAATTTGTAAAATAATTGGACAAAAGTAGGTAAAAATAATGTAAACATTGCACTTAGAATGTGTTTTCTACACTCCTATACTGCTAATCATGTTTAATTTACTGAATAATCAAACAAACACCACTTGTCTTCAAGAATATAAACAGTATTGCTCATTTAAATCACCCAAAAGGAAGTTTTGGTGCATATTCTGAACCATGTCTTTTTCACACAAATGAAAAAAACTAATGGCCGAAATCTGGAAATTGGTGTATGTCGCAATAATGTTATGAAAATGGTTAAAATTGTAGCAGAAATGTTGTATTATATATCAAAATAAAGGGGATAGCACAAGGAATATGTTGGTAGGAGAATTTTTGCTGTATGTTGTAAATAAAATAAAAATAATAATATAACTTCTAAAATAATTTGTTAAAAAGAGGTAAAAATAATGTAAACATTGTACTTACCGAGGGGGCGTTGTTATCCAATATCCTGATCACTGCTAATCCAATTGAATTTACTGAACAAACAACACTATTCTAAACTATAAACACCATTGCTTCCAATCAACCATCCGAAAAGAAGTTTTGCCGCAGATTCTGAATCATGTATTTTTTTTTTTCAGACAAAAATTAGGAAAACACTTGGCAGATTTACATTTAATTGTCATGTCTGTTTGTTTTTATTTACTATATGTGGCAGTCTATTTGTGATAGGCTGCAAAGCAAACTTTGGCGCACAAGTCTGGTCTATTAGTGCAGCCGGAGCAAACAAAAGATGATATGTGTCGTTTAGTTCGAGTGCTGCAAAAATCACAGTCTCTATTGACACCGACAAATTCTATTAAATGCTTGGCTCATGTAAATCTTTCGGCATAATTTCCTGCAACAGACTGAAATTCTTCGGCAGGCAGAGTGTCAAACTTTCAGGAATACTCTGAGCTACTTCGCGATGAGCACTTTCCTTTACTTGAAATCCTTCTATAACAATTTTTTTCCTCCTTTCTCTGTTTGCCATATGGAATGTAGGATGTGAGCATTGATCTGTGCAATTTCAAAGATCTAGTAGTAGATCTTCTTCCACCACTTAATGGTTTTCCTATCATGGATATTATAATATCCAACCATTTGGTCCATTCTGTCGCAGCCATTCATCGCCGTGTTATTTTCATGGAGACCATCTTCGGCTTGCTTTGCGGTTTTCGCAATCCGCTCTCAACAGTTCTAACTACAGACTTGGTAGAGACAACAATGCATGGTCTTTTTAGCTTTATTTAGCCCTTCCACCAAATAATCATTTCATCAATGGACACATTTTCAAATGGGTAAAATGCTTCCTGGATATTCTTCAGAATCATGTCAACAAGAGGATAAATTTTTTTTTTTTTTTTGTGTGGGTACCCTCAGGTTGACATACATGAAACATGGTGTGATAAATATATTATAATTTTCTAATTGATTACTGGGAAACGTAGTGGCAGTGCCATACCAAGGAGTATATAAATGTGCACTTGTACACTGGTAGTCTTTGATACATGGTCTTGGATCAAGTCCCATAGCAATAATGACAGACGTAAACTTCAGCCATTCGTGCTTCGTTGTCAAACACTCAGCTGTTGACGAACATTCACTGGTTTTTCTTTATCACCACGTGCTAAAACTTTAGACACAACTAAAACTACTTTCTAAATATTCACTGATAAGGGAATCACTATTGTTTAAAACAGTTATAAACAATAATCTAGCTTGATCTCAAGTCATACTACGTGGACGCAAACTGGTGGGCGTTTCCATTGTGAAAAAACAAATTAACACTACCTTAAAACTGAACATTCACAAGAATCCAATATTAGAAAACGTTTGACCTCATAAACATGGCGTAGAAATCTTTCGGCTGTACGACTTTTCAGTTTACTGTACCTTAAAATTCCGAAACGGAGCAGAAAGATATGAAATAAACCACTGATCATTTTGTGGGACGAAAAGGGCGGACTGCCATTACAGCAAATCCAACCTGTCCACAGATGGGATCACGGTAGTGAAAGAGTTAAAGCATTTAACAATTTTTTTGCATGCCTTCCTTTCAAGCTTTGATTTCACATTAGTATAAATTCTTGCTATTCTTCTGTTTATTACTGATTTAATGTCAGAGCTACAAAATGTGATCAGGAAGTTCAATGTAAGAGAAAACACACAGATAAAGAGAACATTTTGAACAATTTCTACAGGGTGTTTGTTTTTTCCGATTCCGATTCCAATTCAAAAACAAGCTTGGGCTGAATTGCAGAGGCCGTGTGTTGCCCATGTAGCATGATCCCTCTCTCGGCCTGTCTAGTTTACTCCAGAGGAAAGGTAGCAACAATAATACACTTGGAGCAAGACAAGCTGCCGGATCAGCAAAGCAATGCTCTAACTGTCGGCCTGCCTGAGCTTCGATCCTAGACCAGTAGTTGCAAACCAGTTTGTAAAGTCTCACTACACTTTATATATGGCACAGCTGTTTGTTGGAGAGCTATGTTTTCCGTTTTCAAGACGGAAAACATGCTCTCCAACAAACAGCTGTCCTACATACAAAGTGTAGTGAGACTTTACAAACACCCTGTATATCCATCCATCCATCATGTGCCATGCTGGAAAGCGTGGGCGGTCATGTTTTGCCAACTCACTCGATCACCAGAGTCGTGGATCAGCTCCGTGTTCCTGTCTCGACCATGCCATCCAGGTATTTGCTTCTAGGTCTTCCTCTTGGTCTGTTCCCTTCGATCTTACCAGTTGTCACTAAGTTCTCCAATCCATTTCTTCTCATAACATGCCCAAAAAATGTTGACTGTCTGCGTCTAATTTTCTAATCCAGTGTTTCCCAACGTGGGGCCCACGCCCCACAGGGGGGCAAATCGATTGTTAAAGGGGGCAATTCGAAAATGGAAGAAATCGGCTGGATATAACAAAACGGGGAGACTTGAGACTGAAGTTAACTAAATTGGAACCTGACATAAAATGTCTTTGCAGAAAGCATCAAGCGCAAGGATCTCACTAAATTTAAATAATTACTAATAATTAAAATAATATAGAAAAATCTTTCATTAAAATTATTTTGTACTTGAATTTCAGTTCTCCATTATATGTTTTGAAAATTTACTTACTGTGTTTGCTCAATAATTTCCTAGTGATTTCTTCCTAAAACCTATTGGTCCTTTGGCTAGGATCGGGTGCATTTGCTGCTCTCCCCCCAGTAGTGCGCTTGGTCTGGTCGGGGGCCGGGATGATCAAATAAAAACCCATCACATATCTTCACCTTAGATGTGGGCCTGGTGGACCACTGTGGGCAATAGCTCACAGTGAGACTAAGGGTCCACACAAAAGAGAGGGAGGCGGGAGAACCAGCTTGTCTGGGGTAACCGCCAAACCCAAAAGAAAAAAAAAATTCACCCTACGTAACCGACACACAGGGTGGGGGTGGGGGGGGGGGGGGGAGGGGAGAGAGGAAGGGGCTCTGGACCCTCTGGGAACCGTGGGCCTTTCTAAAAAAAAAACAATTTAAGTTTCTTTAGTGAACATTTCAATTTTTGAATATTAAAATTGATGCATATGCTGGGGGGGGGGGGGGGGGGGGGGAGTGGGAGGGCATAAGAATTTTAGAAAGGCTTAGGTGGGGCATAGCACAAAAAAGGTTGCGAAACACTGCTCTAATCAGTTTACGATCTTCGTTTGTTTCTAGAAGGACCTGTTCATTGGTCTTTCCTGGCTGCCCGTGGTATATTCTTTGCATTTTCCCCTCGGTAAACCGCATTTCTAAAGGTCATCCGGATGTTTTTTCCAGACCTGACTGCTCTTTGTCCAAGCTTCACATCCATATAAAAGTACAGGTTCTATGTAGCACCTCAACACTCTTTTATCAAGGGACAAGAAAGAACAAGAGTACTTAGCTAGACAAGTGAAAGAACCACAAATAAATATATTCTAAAGGTATTTTTGTTTATGTTAATATTGAAATATGTGATTGTGATATTTCAGTTTTCTAGCTAAGTATTATTTGTGTGCCTTTGATTAGTTCATGGATCAAGACTCGTCAAAATGTACGCCTGTGTCTGTTTGTTTCTTTTCTTTCATTGAGCTTTCCACTTATATTTCATGTTCATTCATTTCTCAGGCATATAGAAAGAATGGAAGATAATAGGGAAACAAAACTCGCTTACACTCAGGAAATAAATGACCGTAGACCCCGAGGTAGACCAAGAAGGCGGTGGAGAGTTAATACATTTACAGACCTACAAGCACTTGGAATCAACGACTGGCAAGAGAAGGTCCACCAGAGAGACTGAATGGAGACGGATTGTATTTGCAGCAAAGAACCTCAATGGCTCGGAACGCTGAAGAAGAAGAAGAAGATTCATTTCTCAGACTGAATTAGCATGCCACTAATCCTTTAACCAGTCTTGCTTTGAATTGCATATCAAATTTTGACTGGACTAATTCAGCTAAAGTGAAAGAATTGTGTAGCTGTTTCCACTTCACCAAAGGAGTAAACATAATTTCCACAAGCAAATCACTGAGAAATATAAGGTTTTTCACAGGGAAAGAAAGCATGTTGAGTTGGCTTAAAATATGCAGCCCTGATATTTAACAATTTATTGTATGTTTCTTGACCTTAATTCCTTTGGTAAAATCAGCAGAGTGTTTCTGACTTTTAAAAACATATGCCAGCAAAACAGGAGTGCAAATAAATTTAGTGTGCTAAAAGCCAGAAAAATAAGTTTTTGAAAACACCAACCAAACTGAACACAGGTCAAATTTTTGGAAAGTGAGGAAGGAAAGGCCATCTACAGTACTTTGGTATAAAGTTAGGAAAAAATAGTCTCTAAACAACTTCATTCCGACCAGTTTAACCTCTTTCAGAGCTTTCATGACCTTAATACCAATGCATAAGACCATCATCATCATGTGCCATGCCATTAAGCGTGGGCGCCCATGTTTCACAATCTCACATGATCACCAGAGTCGTGGATCAGCTATGTGTTCATGTCTTGACTATACCATGTGACCAAGCCATCCAGGTATTTACTCCTATGCCCTCCCCTTGTTCTTTTCCCCTCAATCTTGCAAGCTGTCACCAAATTCTCCAGTTTATTTCTTCGCATAATTTGCCCCAAAAATTGCTAATTTCTCTAATCAGTTTATGATTTTCATTTGTTTTTTTGTAGGACTTGGTCATTGGTTTTTCTGTCTGTCCATGATATTCTTTGCATTTGCCTCACAAACCACATTTTCACTGCTATTAGATGTTTTTCAGCTTGTCTGCTCATTGTTCACACCCATAAAAAAGTACAGGTTCTATGTAGCACTTCAACACTATTTCTCATTGCAACTGACATGCATCAGATATGAGGGATAAATCTCAGTCTTCCATAGTATCCACATCCACTCAACCAATCACACACAGCAAATTGTAAAATTCTGTTTTTTATTAATGCAATGTTATCAGTAATTCTCATTGGAAAGATACAAATAACTCGTGTAAAAGCCTGCAGCATGAATTAATCATACTGCTTACATATATTGAATGCAAGAGTTGAAAATACTCATGTGTGTGTTTGAATACACAGATAATGTAGGTGTAAATGTATTGGAAAACAAAATTTACAAACTCATACCATTCAACAACTTTATCAAAATATTTAATCACTATTTAAAAATATAAGTTATAATCAGTCATATTCATTTTCATAGTTGGAATTCATGTGTCTTGTGAAAGTGTTGTAATCTCCATGACCATTAGGCTGGCAGACAAGCCTAGTCACTATATTATTAATAGAAATAGTAAATTCTACACACATATTTCATGTAGTTTATCAAATCAATTAAAGAGATCGCTGATTAAGCACAACAGGATTGTTTGTTATCATTAACTGTTTACATCATCATCATAATAGTCAAAGTCAAAGTACTGAAAGTATTAATTCCGGTATGTTGTTAAAGTGTTAATATCCAGGAGCCGTATGGGTTTAAATAGGTTAAAATAACCGACATAAGAAATCCTGGGTCTCCTCGGCAACACATGTGTAATTTCTTCTAGCAAAGTCAATGCTACCTCCAGTTTCTTAAACAAAAGTTTGTCTTTGATAATCTGTGGTATTGGCAACTTGTTCACCATAGTCTCACGACCTGGGGTTGCCCCTACAGCTGTTGACACCGCCAGAAAAGACAGATTAAATAAGGTCATTGGCTGTGTTGTTATCTCAGACAGGATATCAAGGCATTCCTTGTAATTGTTCTTTGCAAGATGACTTCTCATCAATTTGTTGCGCCCCAGCAAATACACATCAGAAGTAGTCAGAAACAGATTTTCAACAAAGAAGCGAGCTAGTGCACTATTCCCAACAAACAGAGATGTACATAGTGGTGAGCAATGGGATGTTATCTTATCTAACTTAATAAATGAAAGTTCCCCATATAAATTCATATTATTGGCTTTATTAAATGAATGCACATCACTCACTAAAACATTGGCAGGTCCTAATCCACATCTGATGAGCTTTGGAAGAAGATGTAACTGACCAGCAACTATCATGTTGTGTAAAGTAGGTGCAGCTAGATACGATGTGTTGGCCCCTCCATCAAGCAGATATTCCACGCAGTCAAAATAATCACGATCAAGATGTGGTCGATGTGAAATATGTGTCAGTGCTGTTATTGTGTTATCTGTTTTACTGACAGCATTAATTTCTGCTCCTGACTTGAGGAGTACAGACATCATATTTTTACAACATTTCCTAGCAGCTACCATCAAAGGTGAGAGGCCATGATTGTTTTGATGGTTGACATCACATCCAGCCTGGATCAGATATTTCAGCACGTAACCTTCACCTTCTGTTGGTGTGGTCAGTAGGTATAATAAACATGTATTTCCATCAGTATCTTTGATATGTACATCTGCACCCTGATCTATCAACTCTTTAATTATTGTTTGATTACTTGATATCATTGCACACATGAGAGCTGTTAATCCTTTATCATTCTGTGCATTTAATAATTCCTTTCTATCTTTGCCACACTGGAGTAGAAATGATACATTCCTAACACAACCTGCACGGGCCGCATGCATAAGTGCTGTGTTACCTTGCCTATCCCTCTCACAAAGTCCAGCTCCATGATTCAAGAGAAGCTGCATCACACTCATACTTCCTTCTTTCATTGCTGCCAACATAAGTGCAGTGTACCCATTAAAGAAGCTATCATTTGCAGAAGCACCATTTTCCAGCAGCACTTGAATAACTTCTATGAAACAAATTTCAAACAGAGAATATTTTATTCCGTTCATGTGTAATAAAATGCTTATCAGAGGTGTTTGACTGAAATCGCTTTGACATATGATATGATTTACATCTGCGCCCCTATCAATCAGATACTTTGCAACATCTCCATTGTTAGATTGTGCCAAAGGACACCTGTCAGAACCCACTACACCATTGATGTCAGCTCCTAAATCAAGAATCTGACCAATAATCTCTAGGCAGCCCAACCTGACCGACTGCAGAAAAAGAATTTCAAGTTTAACAGTTCCCTTCATATCTTTAATTATAAAATTTCTATAATTTTCAATAAAAAAGCACAAATATTTTGGCTCTTGCTGGTCAACTGCTAAACGAAGAACTTCATAAAAGTCTATATGTACTCCATGCTGGATTAAGAGTTTAGCACACTCTGTATGACCGTGACTGAGAGCAATGTGAAGTGGGGAGACAAAAAACTTGTATTTGTTCACATTGACTTTATGTGACAGTAACAGTTGAAGAACTTTAAGACAACCACTCTTTGCAGCAATTTGTATTGGATCTGGTCGTCCCATATAGCAATATGATCTTTGTATTGAATCGATTCTGAACGGCCTTTCATCAAAACTACATACCCTAGCTAGTTCTCTGTCAAAGAGAGGAATATTATCAAGCCAAGTTGTGTTCACATCCACCCCATGTTCCAGCAGAGCTTTCATCATTGCAATCTCATTTTCCTTGAAAACTATAACACCAAAGTCACTGCCTGCTAGGAACAATTTTAAAAATAATACATCCAGATATTTCTTCCTCTCAGTTGCATGCAAGAAATCAGAGTCTAAGAAGATATGAAATGATTTTATATCATTGCTTCTCATTGCAAGCTCTAAGGGGGATCAGTTATCAGTTATCAGTTATCAGTTGGGGTATCTTCGTTGCACTCCGGACATGTCCAGAGATCTAAGGGGGATATTTTGGTGATTCCTCGCTCTTGTAATAGTTGAAAAACACTTCCAATTCTACACCTTTCAGCAATTTGATGAACATTTTCTCCTCTGCAGTTTACTGTCTCCCTTAGTGTTGAGATTAATTCATGTGTTTTATGTTCATTATTAAGATCATGTGGTTTATGTTCATTTATAACTTCATGTGTATTATAAAGAAGTCGCTTAAAAGACGACAGGGGCGACTTCACTGCACCGGGTTTTATCCCACATTGCCGAGTCTCTTTCCGCAGTGCGGGCTGCTGAAAGCATCGCACAAAGCACAAATTCTGTAGCTCCAGCGATGACCCTAGGAGTCTCCGAAAAAATGCACTCATGAACTGAAGGACATGGCCCGAAATCGAGCCCACAATCTTCGGAGCCCTAGTCAGATGGCTTGACCACTTCGCCACAGAAACTCCGTCATGTGTTTTATGTCCATTTATAAGTTCATATGTTTGATGTTCACTTATAAGTTCATATGTTTGATGTTCACTTATAAGTTCATGTGTTCTTTTTTCATTCATAAGATGTGTTCTACATTCCTTTACAGGGTCACCTGAAGTTGTTTTAACATTAAAGTATCCATCCAGCAATATTTTAAGTGCATCAACATTCTTGACCTCAGCAGCTTTCATAATGGCTGTGTATCCACCTTGGTTTTGATGTTCAATGTTTAGTCCTTTTTGCTTCAGCAGAATCTCTGTTATTTCTGTTGATCCCGAGTAAAGGGAAAGAATCAAAGCTGAATCACCTACAGAGTTACAAGTGTTGACATCTGCCCTGTTTGTCAGAAGAAATTGAACAATGTCCTTGGCATTCCTTTTTACAGAAATTAACAATGGCGTGTTTCCATTTGTATCTTGGTAATTGACATTTGACCCTTGCTGAACAAGCATCTGTACAATAAGTGTGTGCTTGTGTTGGCATGCTGACATAAGGCTTTCATTTAGCTCATCTTGAGAGAAAAGATGATCTCCCGTCAGAAGTGTCAGGGCCTGTTCGTAAGCACCTCGTTCAATCAGATCAAACAATGGGTTCATGTTTTCTGTGGTCTTGAAATCTCCTAGAGTGACATAAAAAGTAAACAAAAACTGTTATTGATTAAGTATTTTAATAAACTGCAAGAAATAATGAACAGATGCAACGATTATAAAGTATAATTTTACGAGCAAGCAATATTACTGTTATAAATGTATACATACATACTAATATGCTGAAATTATATTTATAAATAATAAAATATACACATACATTCTATTATGCTGAAATTATATTTATAAATATATGCATACCAATATTTTGAAACTATATTTATAAACATATACATAAATACTAATGTGCTGAAATCATATTTAAATATTTTACCAATATACCGTTGGTTATTTTGTCACTGACATTTGTTTAGGAAGGGAATGTGAGTGAAAGCTTGGTATTTGAAAAGTGTGTATCGTTCTAATAATGAGGCTTCTTGTATTATAAGAGCTAATGTTTTGCCAGCACTGACACCTAATACTTTGAGGTGGCAAAAATCTACAGATGATGACACAGTAGCCATGTTATAAGACAAAGCTGTTTATCAAATGTGTGGGTGAAAAGAACACATAGCGTGGGCAGGGGTAATGGGCAAATGTACAGATGAACATAATGATTATGTAATTAAACTCAGGCTGGGGAGAAACAATGGGAATTCAGTGTATCTGTCCAGATTCCCATTTGCTGACCCAGAGAAGTGTGATGAAGAAGAGGATAAGATTCCCCTGTGTCATATAATATAAACCCCACAAACAGAAGAGATAGGATTAAGTAATTATAATGGTGTACAAAGAGATAACAGGGGTAAACATGTACACAATGCAAGGCAGTGTGCCGATTTGGGTCAAAACAATGTAAGATATACCTTGGTATGGTTGGAGAGAGAGAGAGAGAGAGAGAGAGAGAGAGAGAGAGAGAGAGAGAGAGAGAGAGGGGGGGGGGGGGGGGGGGGGGGGGGGAGGGGGTTAGAAAAAAAGATGGAGAGGCACTGGCCCAACTCCAACCAACAGATTAGCCTAAAGAGTTAGAGATGCTGTAAACTGAAAATGTAAATATCTCTGAGGTGACAAATATTGCTAGAATTAACCTGTCAGCAACTAATGCGGTGTGCTAATACTGAGATAGGGAATTCAACCTCATACACCGGTCAGTTGGACTAAACTGTTGACTTCTTGGAGTTGGTTCTCCTGATTGTGAGTGACACTGGTAATATAGAAAGCTAATCCACACGCAAAATTCAGTCCAGTGCTACTAGAAGTTGTGTGTATGGACAACATTTGAGTTCACAGCAGAGTGCAAAAACAAAACACAAAAAACTACCACCCCACACTAAGAAGTTACAAGGCAACAAAAGGCCTGCTTAACATTTGTTACTTGATCTTGTTATCAAGTATGTCCTATGTTTGATTCATCCATGTCTGATAATTGATTTGCATGTGTATGGAGAAATTTCCTGGCTTGCACATATGTTGTACCATATTGGTAACATTCTGTAGATATAATCACAGCAGGTATAAAGATTAAGTACGTAAATAAAGGCAGTTTAGTTTGTGTGTTACGTGTTCAGTCTATTCAACAGCTGTCCTCAGCAGGGTGTCCTGTGTAGCTCACCAAGTGGTTGTAATGTTTACGTCTTGTGTTATAACTGGCTGTGCTCCCTTGTTTTGGGAAGAGTGTAATATTCATTTTCTCTGCTTACAACAATGATGAATTCATATTCTATATTAGTTTTTTAAAATTTTTTTGTCATTATCAAGCGTTACATCATTATGCTGTTTATCATCATTAGCTTATTTAACAAAATGTTTTCATCAGGTTCATGATCCGGGGCAGGCGTTTGTTTGTTGTAAATATGGATAACAAATTAATTTCTATGCGTATACTGTAATAATTATGTTTTTGATGACAGGTACCATTAGGTTCCTATGCAATGACTTGTCTTATCTTATGGTCTCACACATATCTTTTTATTACCAGGAATTGATAGTTCATATGGAATGATACAGTGAATTGTGTTCAACTGTTTCTTCAAGCTTGTGGCTCAGTGACACTATCAGTAGCTGCAATACCATAGGCATAGCACTAGGGGTAATTGAAACACTCAAACCCAGAACTGGTAGTTGATGGTGCTGCATTCTAATGAGATGGCTGATCCATTTGATTTTCTGCCTTTCGATAAATGTGATACAAGGTGTTGATCTCACTGTCTGTCTGATACCATCATTTCTTACAAGTCTCAGATAGTTAAGCTGATTTGCATAAGTGTGATTTGGATAAGGGAGAGTTTATACATAGCTGAAGTATGAATAAAGGGATACTGTATACATAGTTGAAGTATAAGTAAAGGGATACTTTATACATAGTTGAAGTATGAATAAATGGATACTTTATACATAGCTGAAGTATGAATAAATGGATACTTTATACATAGTTGAAGTATGAATAAACGGATACTTTATACATAGCTGAAGTATGAATAAAGGGATACTTTATACATAGCTGAAGTATGAATAAACGGATACTTTATACGTAGCTGAGCTGAAGTATGAATAAACGGATACTTTATACATAGCTGAAGTATGAATAAACGGATACTTTATACATAGCTGAAGTATGAATACATGGATACTTTATACATAGTTGAAGTATAAGTAAAGGGATACTTTATACATAGCTGAAGTATGGGTAAAGGGATACTTTATACATAGTTGAAGTATAAGTAAAGGGATACTTTATACATAGTTGAAGTATGGGTAAAGGGATACTTTATACATAGTTGAAGTATGAGTAAAGGGATACTTTATACATAGTTGAAGTATGAATACACGGATACTTTATACATAGTTGAAGTATGAGTAACGGGATACTTTATACATAGTTGAAGTATGAGTAAAGGGATACTTTATACATAGTTGAAGTATGAATACACGGATACTTTATACATAGTTGAAGTATGGGTAAAGGGATACTTTATACATAGTTGAAGTATGAATACACGGATACTTTATACATAGTTGAAGTATGGGTAAAGGGATACTTTATACATAGTTGAAGTATGAATAAACAGATACTTTATACATAGCTGAAGTATGGGTAAAGGGATACGTTATACATAGTTGAAGTATGAGTAAAGGGATACTTTATACATAGTTCAAGTATAAGTAAAGGGATACTTTATACATAGTTGAAGTATAAGTAAAGGCATACTTTATACATAGTTGAAGTATGAGTAAAGGGATACTTTATACATAGCTGAAGTATAAGTAAAGGGATACTTTATACATAGCTGAAGTATGGGTAAAGGGATACTTTATACATAGTTGAAGTATGAATAAACAGATACTTTATACATAGTTGAAGTATAAGTAAAGGGATACTTTATACATAGTTGAAGTATGAGTAAAGGGATACTTTATACATAGCTGAAGTATAAGTAAAGGGATACTTTATACATAGCTGAAGTATGGGTAAAGGGATACTTTATACATAGCTGAAGTATGGGTAAAGGGATACTTTATACATAGCTGAAGTATGGGTAAAGGGATACTTTATACATAGCTGAAGTATAAGTAAAGGGATACTTTATACATAGCTGAAGTATGGGTAAAGGGATACTTTATACATAGCTGAAGTATGGGTAAAGGGATACTTTATACATAGCTGAAGTATGGGTAAAGGGATACTTTATACATAGTTGAAGTATGAATAAACAGATACTTTATACATAGCTGAAGTATGGGTAAAGGGATACTTTATACATAGCTGAAGTATGAATAAACGGATACTTTATACATAGTTGAAGTATGAATAAACAGATACTTTATACATAGTTGAAGTATAAGTAAAGGGATACTTTATACATAGCTGAAGTATGGGTAAAGGGATACTTTATACATAGCTGAAGTATGAATAAACGGATACTTTATACATAGTTGAAGTATGAATAAACAGATACTTTATACATAGCTGAAGTATGGGTAAAGGGATACTTTATACATAGCTGAAGTATGAATAAACAGATACTTTATACATAGCTGAAGTATGAATACACGGATACTTTATACATAGCTGAAGTATGAATAAACAGATACTTTATACATAGCTGAAGTATGAATACACGGATACTTTATACATAGCTGAAGTATGAATACACGGATACTTTATAATAGCTGAAGTATGAATACACGGATACTTTATACATAGCTGAAGTATGAATACACGGATACTTTATACATAGCTGAAGTATGAATACACGGATACTTTATACATAGTTGAAGTATAAGTAAAGGGATACTTTATACATAGCTGAAGTATGAATACACGGATACTTTATACATAGTTGAAGTATGAATACACGGATACTTTATACATAGTTGAAGTATAAGTAATGAATACACGGATACTTTATACATAGCTGAAGTATGAATACATGGATACTTTATACATAGCTGAAGTATGAATAAACAGATACTTTATACATAGTTGAAGTATGAATAAACAGATACTTTATACATAGCTGAAGTATGGGTAAAGGGATACTTTATACATAGCTGAAGTATGAATAAACAGATACTTTATAAATAGCTGAAGTATGAATACACGGATACTTTATACATAGCTGAAGTATGAATAAACAGATACTTTATACATAGCTGAAGTATGAATACACGGATACTTTATACATAGCTGAAGTATGAATAAACAGATACTTTATACATAGCTGAAGTATGAATACACGGATACATTATAATAGCTGAAGTATGAATACACAGATACTTTTATACATAGCTGAAGTATGAATACACGGATACTTTATACATAGCTGAAGTATGAATACACAGATACTTTATACATGGTTGAAGTATAAGTAAAGGGATACTTTATACGTAGCTGAAGTATGAATACACGGATACTTTATACATAGCTGAAGTATGAATACACGGATACTTTATACATAGCTGAAGTATGAATAAACAGATACTTTATACATAGCTGAAGTATGAATACACGGATACATTATAATAGCTGAAGTATGAATACACAGATACTTTATACATAGCTGAAGTATGAATACACGGATACTTTATACATAGCTGAAGTATGAATACACGGATACTTTATACATAGTTGAAGTATAAGTAAAGGGATACTTTATACGTAGCTGAAGTATGAATACACGGATACTTTATACATAGTTGAAGTATGAATACACGGATACTTTATACATAGTTGAAGTATAAGTAATGAATACACGATACTTTATACATAGCTGAAGTATGAATACATGGATACTTTATACATAGCTGAAGTATGAATACACAGATACTTTATACATAGTTGAAGTATAAGTAAAGGGATACTTTATACATAGTTGAAGTATAAGTAAAGGGATACTTTATACATAGCTGAAGTATGAGTAAAGGGATACTTTATACATAGTTGAAGTATAAGTAAAGGGATACTTTATACATAGCTGAAGTATGAGTAAAGGGATACTTTATACATAGTTGAAGTATAAGTAAAGGGATACTTTATACATAGTTGAAGTATGAATACACGGATACTTTATACATAGTTGAAGTATGAGTAACAGGATACTTTATACATAGCTGAAGTATGGGTAAAGGGATACTTTATACATAGTTGAAGTATGAGTAAAGGGATACTTTATACATAGTTGAAGTATGGCTGTTTAAATATCAAGAATAATTTTCCAGAATGGTATCCCCAATACAAATAATTGTGTCCCCAGGCGTGTTCAAGAATTGTTAACTTGCGTTTCTGTACACTTACTGTTTACAGGCATCCATCTTTGTTTACATTACCGACCTACTAGTTCCTACTATTTATGTCCTGATAATTCCGGTCCAAGCTGACAGTAATATGCGTCGCCTCAGAGAGACATGATTAGGCAATTAAAACATCAGGCTTTCGACTGACTGGCCTGATGAATTAACAAATAAACAAGGACATGCTACTCATATAAAGTGCAGGAAAACCTGGTATATGTGAAGCAGGTTGAAAAGAGACAGGAGATAGATAGATAACGAAGCTAGTGTGAGAGACAGAGATATGAGAAAGATGTGTTGAAAGACATAAAAAAGTGATAACTTTTATATAATATAAATAAGATAATAAAAGTGACAAAAAAGAAATAACTTCGATAAGCAAATATTTAAAACATGAGTTCATAATCATAGTTCCTAATATTTGTTTATTAAAAAGTCGCTTTCACCCAATTAATTCCTGAAGAATTAAAAAAAAAAATTGTGTCCGGCAGGAAATCGAACCAACAGCTCCCGCTTATCAGGTGGAGACACTTACCCTATGCTACTGAGGATACGATTGTGAATCAACAAAAATATATAACATAGCCACGCTCATGTCCCGATGACGTCACATACGTTAAGTCACGTGACTTGGCAAATCACGTGACCAGCCGGGAAAGTTCCGCTATGAATAAAGGGATAATTTATTCATAGTCGGGGTATGAATAGTCACTTCGTTTGGATAATGTCCAAGCTTGACATTGGTAGCATAGGCTTGGTGTGAATATGCTATTTATTACCTGTCTGGGACAGAGGTGTTTCCAAGGCACCAGGGCCAGGTTCTATACTGGCCAAGACATACTAACATGCCCTAGCCATGCGTCTTGGGCAACAGGACCCTTCAGGTTCCTGGCTAACATAGTAGGATCGCTGATTCTTCCAAAGTCGGAGAGTATCTGTCTGCACAGCAAGGAACCACCAGTCTGCACACCAATAAGCTAGACATGGGACAATGGATACTCATGCAAACCTCAGTCTGGTAGGACATCACACATGTTGGACAACAGGGAGTATATGTAAATGTTGAAACTCTTCAAGTATATGTAAAATTGAAAGCAGAATTCAAAAATGCATTAAAATGCAACCAGAAATAAAAATAAACAGAAGTTAAAAATAAAATTAACTTGGTCTTACCATACAACAAAAAACGTACATAACTTCAAGATAATAAAATCCTCAATGACAAACGACAAACGCTTGCAGCCTAGCTGATGAACAACTGCAATTATTAGAGTGGTTTTCCGTGACGTATGCCACGTTGTTTTTGAATACATGCGGTCAAAAGCAAGCATGTGTGTACAGACCAGAAGTCACTGGATGGTCGATGAAAATTGTCCGCGAAAAAACCATCCACCTATCTCTCCCCTCTCCTGCCCCCCATTACTCACAAAGACCGACAAATGACATTACTACAGAGACTGCAATCAAAGTACACATTCTCTTATTCTACGAAAACAATTTTAAAATATGTCACCAAAACAAAACAAAAAAAATACGCTTGAATGTGTCAATGTGACATTTGGTTTGGTTAAAAAGTACAAATATAAAACAACCACAGCCAACAAACATCCACTTATTTAATAAACAATGTAGCAGATATGACAGAACTGACAATAATTAATATAAAACAGCCACAGCCCACAAGCATCCACTTATTTAATACACAATGTAGCAGATATGACAGAACTGACAATAATTAATATAAAACTGCCACAGCACAGCCCACAAGCATCCACTTATTTAATAAACAATGTAGCAGATATGACAGAACTGACAATAATTAATATAAAACAGCCACAGCCCACAAACAACCACTTATTTAATAAACAATAATACAATGTAGCAGATATGACAGAACTGACAATAATTAATATAAAACAGCCACAGCACAGCCCACAAACATCCACTTATGTAATAAACAATGTAGCACTAGCAGATATGACAGAACTGACAATAATTAATATAAAACAGCCACAGCCCACAAGCATCCACTTATTTAATAAACAATGTAGCAGATATGACAGAACTGACAATAATTAATATAAAACAGCCACAGCACAGCCCACAAACAATGAAACATCCACTTATTTAATAAACAATGTAGCAGATATGACAGAACTGACAATTAATATAAAACAGCCACAGCCCACAAACATCCACTTATTTAATACACAATGTAGCAGATATGACAGAACTGACAATAATTAAAGCCAGCTGTACTTACATTTTGTATATTATTGATGAATTAATCAGCACAACCGTGCGAGTAGAAAACAGTAAATATAAAATAGCTACAGTTGGCGAGAGACAGGGAGCGCTGAAGATCCGTTGTCTCCCAGACGGTAGACAACATCCGTTGTCATGATGCCAGGTGGTCTGATTTTACTTTCAAGCCAAACATGACTAACAATACAGCCAAACCAATTTAAAACTTGTTTCCTTCATATATCACTGGCAGACCTCCAGCTGGTTGGAAAAGATCTCAGAGTTATAAAGAACATCAACTGGAAACGCTTACACACGTTTGCGCTTCTAATAGATGTTCTTTATAACTCTAAGATCTGTTCCATCCAGATGGAGATCTGCCAGTGATTTGTGTAAGAAAGAAAATTTTAATTGATTTGGTTGTAATTTTAGTCACGTTTAGCTTGAAAGTAAAATCCGAGCACCTGGCATCTTCACAACGAGAGTGTGTATGCTGGACATGATTGATACAGGCGTTGATAATACACACTGGGAGTAGGTCGCCGCTGAACGTGTTGCATGGAAGGCAAACATCAGAAATGGAATAAAGACACAGGAGAAAATTATTGCAGATAAGTCACACACCGAGCGTGCGAGACGTATGATGGTGGAAATATGTGCCCAGATGCATCCACTGTGGGCGAACAATTACAGCGCGAAGTGGACTTATCAGTCACATTCGCTACCGCCATGGGCTGTAGTTATTATGCCTTTTTGAAGCATAATGTAATAAGCTATCGTCTATCAAGACGGCAAGGCGCCAATTGTTTATTGGAAACAAGCAGCTGCCATAAAAATTGAAGATCATCATCATTATCATCATAATCTTCCACTTCTGTCGTCAAGCGTCCGGGGGGGGGGGGGGGGGGGGTAGTGTAATTCCGTGTGATTGTACAATGTCTTTGATGTCGTCAATCCATTTCTTCTTGGACGCCCACTTGTTCTCATCGTAGATGATCTTTGATGTAAGGTCAGTGATGATAGATGATGATGCTGCATTTAACGATATGAACAAATCACTTGATCTTCTGTCTTTCAATAAATGTGGCACAATGTGTTGATCCCACGGATCTGTCTGATAGTACCATTTCTTACTCGGTCTCGGATTGTTAAGTTGGCAGCTCTCCTCGGGCATCTCATCTCGCAGGTGTTGATTTTGTGTGATTTGGATAAAGTCCAAGTTTGAGATTGTTAGCATAAGGTTTGTGTGAATATACTGTTTATTATCTGTCGTTTTGCAGACATTGGTATATTTGGATATGTCAGTAAGGGTGATCGTTGATATGTAAGTGCACTAGCTTTTTGACATCTGATTTCGATTTCTCTGTCCAATCTGCCATCTTCTGTGATCAAACTTCCATGATATTCGAATTCTGTAACTTGTTTCAGAGTTGTGCTATGAAGTGGGTCAATTCCAGCCTATCAGGAGAGGTGTGCGACAGGAATGTGTAATGTCTTCAGATATTCTCTCCCTTTATAGTGAAAATATTATGAGAAATGTAGATGATATGAAAGGAGTTGCATTCGGAGAACAAACCATCAATAATATAAGTATCAGATATGCAGGAAATACAGAATTGATTTATGACAACGAGCAGAATCTACAATATTTGAGGTTATTATAAACATTAAAAACTAGGCTTGGAATTGAATTGTAAGAAAACAGATATTATGGTGGCCTCCAAAAGGAAAGAAATACACATAGTAACATTTAAGCGGATGGAAATATTCTTAAACAGGTGAATCGGTATAACTATCTCGGAACAATCGTAACATCTGATGGACGATGCCTTGCAAAGATTAGATCAAGAATTTCTATGGGACAAGTGGCCTTCTGCAAAATGAGAAACATGCTTACCAACAAAATATTGTCAATAGCAGTGAGAAAAAGAGTGTTGGCGTTCTATATAGAACCCATATTGATGTATGCGTGTGAAACATGAACAATTAACAGACAAGCGGAGAAACATCTAATGATGGTGGAAATGTGGTTTTTAGGGAAAATGCAAAGAATACCATGGATGGACAGGAAATGAAATGAGACAGTCCTTCAAGAAACAAAAGGACAAAAGGAGATTGATTGCAGAAATTAGACGTAGACTGTCAAGATGTTTTGGACATGTTACGACAGTGGTTCTCAACCGGTGGGGAATTCCCCCCAGGGGGGAATTTTAGGGTTTCCAGGGGGTGGTGGGGGGGGGGGGGGGAAATGAAGACCATTTCAAGATCGCGTTAATATAAGAACCGATTACTTGATATTGTTTTTCCCTTCATACTTTACAGTTATGTATGTCTCATCCTTCTAAAATTCATTTTATAAAGTAAGTAGACCCACAAATCATGTTTTATGTGGATGTCTAGACTTGTTTTAGTATATGCTATTACATTTGCCTTCCACTTTTACGTATACTGTGTAGGGGTGGGGGGATGTTTAGATAGGAAATATGAAAGGGGGAATGACGTTCTGAAAATACGGTGAAGGGGGGCACGGGCCAAATTTTTGATAGGAAGGGGGGAATGACGTTCTGAAAATATGGTGAAGGGGGGCACGGGCCAAAAAAGGTTGAGAACCGCTGTGTTACGAGAGAAAGAGGCTTACAAATTTAGTGACAACTGGCAAGCTTGATGGGAAGAGAGCAAGACGAAGACATGGATAAATAACTTGATGGTTTGGCGGCATGGCATGGTCGGATCAAGAACACAGATCTAATTCGAGACACTGGTTGACCGTGAGAGATGGCGACTCCTGATGTCCCACACCTATTGGCATGGTACTTGATGATGATGACACCTATCACAAGTTGAGTAGGAAGAAAGGTGGGGGGGAGGGGGGGGCAGCTGCTGATTTAGATCATTGTCGTCAGTTTAAAATGACTCAATTTCACTGGAATCTGTGGGTGTTGCAATACATCTTGTCCGATGTGGAGACGTGTTGACATTTGTGAAATATGCACAATGAAACTCCGCGTAGTATTAATTAGAAAGCTATAGTTGCCTAGGTTTTAAGAACAACAGCGAGATAAATTATCCAAACTGCTAACGAAAGTAGGGTTGACTGCTGTTGACCTGATACCGAAAAACGAAATATAATTGTATTGAATTTAAACACAGAAGCCACTAACAGTACGTTGCACGATTTGTTGCCTGGCATATTTCGCCGTATCTCTTCAGTTGCATACTGCAATGTTATATATCATATGAAGTGAATAAATGAATGATACTATAGCTGAAACAATTAAAACACCTAGTCACAGATATGGCTCCAATGTGGAACAGCTGTTATCCCCAAGGTAATTTAAAAGTTAACATGATCTCGTTCTGTATGCATACAACCGGCTGGAAAAGCCTAATTGCTAATGCCTCGTTTATTAGACTGTTTCAGTCGGTTTTATGCAAGTATTTGTGGAAGGGAAAGGGGAAAATAATGCAATATACGTGTCAATATATACGCCAAAGCAATTGATAAATATTATGAAATGATAAAGATAGATAATATTAACGCTAATGGGAAATATCTCAGAGTATTAAAAAAAAAAAAAACATGTACTGGAAACAAGTAGCAGCAATTAAAACTGCAAATAAAGAAGTAACATATAATGACATCTACATAAAGTGTGTCAGAGATCTTTGTTGTTGGACATAATATAACAATAACTTACGTCATGCTGATGACACCGACTTTATAGCAACAAGACAGAAGGAACACAGGAAATGATAGATACAGTGGTTGATGATGCCGAGGTTAGGGGTTCAACCCCTACATCGGACAGCTGGACTAAAATGTTGACCTGTCGTCCTTGACTTGGGGACGTAAATTACAAGTACCTCTGAAGTCGCAGTGGGTTTGTCTGATGGCGAGCGACACTATTAATATGGAAATTAATAATGGGGACGACCCGTTGCCGTGAAGTTGGAACCGCGACTAACTAACTAACTAGCTAACTAACTACCTAGCTAACTAACTATCTAACTAGCTAACTAGGATGGGTCAGTGTTGAGAGGTAGGAGAAGTGCCTGGGGGTTCTTGGCAAAAACTAATGGTCGGCGTTTGATGCAGGAGAGCCTGGCGTATGATAACACTACATCTAGCTTAAGAATGGAGGTGGAGGCGGTCAGTGCAGCTTTCCGCTGGATAGAAAACACGATACATACACACTTTGTGATTGTAACTGACTCAGAAAGCATGCTGAGAAGGGTGAGGACGGGTAGGCTTCGTGCAGAGTGGCTTGCTTCGCTTCGGAGGTCACGGGTAGTAAGCATCACCTGGATCTTTTCTCCTGGGCATGCCGGTGTGCTGGGGAATGAACAGGCGGACAGATTGGCTGGCTCGGCAAAATTTGGTGGAGTATTGATGCATGACAAGGCAGACGTGGTTGCGGCCTTGTGGGAGCACGTGTACACCTCGGAGGAGCAGATGGAGCATCATGGTCTGGAAAGAATGAGACAACGAGGTGTGACGAGGGGATCTGGCCGACGCTCGGCGCCAGGAGGAAAGGCGAGACGGACATATAATCAGATTGCTACTGGAACTATTAGTGTTGGAACTCTTCGCTGGCTGCTGGGGATGGAGGCTGAGCGCTTATGGGAATGTCCCGAGTGCTGTGATGTCGGTTCCTAAATCAACCAATCAATCAATCTAACTAACTAGCTAATTAACTAACTAACTAACCAACTATTAATATGGAAAACTAATCCACACGCAAAATTCAGTCCATCACTACCATAAAGTATATAGTTTGTATGGACTACGCTTGAGTTCAAAACGAGCGTACGAAAAAAAATGGTGATATCAATGAAACAGATTGTGCCTACATGTGCAATTAAAGTAAATGACGTTAATTTTGGACAAGTACATAAATTCAGACATCTGGGCACATGCATACATCATAAGCAACACCGCATCGGGAGATAAGAACAGAAAAGGACATCAAACCCCTGGGCCCAAAAAAATTCCCCCCCTAAATCAAATCAAGAGCACTATAATGCAATAAGTCCTTGTCCTTGACAGTTAAGAAGATTCTTGCAATGTTAACAGAACCACTTTTAACATACGGCTGAAAATCCTTGCAATAATAAGAGGGTGCAAGAATCAACAGAAGCCTTGCAGATGTGGTTTTATAGAAGATTGCTAAAATTAACTGGTTAGCCAAAATGAGCAATCTGGACGTTTTAAGTGAAGCTATGTCGTAAATACAACATATCACAAACATCAGAAAGAAACAGTCACCATTTTTGCCCATATTATGAGAAGACAAAAGCTTAAACATATTGTGACAACCGGAAAGATTTGTGGAAAGAAAGATAGAGGAAGACAGCGTGAGAAAATTCTTGACAGTCTTGTGTTATGGCACGGAAGGGAGTCTACACACGAAGTGATTCATGCCGTCGGAGATCACAATTTGGGGAGAGGCATGATCGCCCACGCCAGCCGAAAGGGCACTGGATGATAATGATGATGATGAATATGATGATGATGACGATGATGATGATGATGATGAAGGAGTAAAAGAAAAGTGTGTTTTCTCAATGGATCTCTTCTCTCTCTGCAGGAAATAAATAATTAGAGACCAAGGTAGACGGATTACTAGATGGGGGTTACAACATAATCAATCTGCATTATGCGAATGACACACTATTTATAAATGAAAAACACCAGACTTAGCAACAATTGTT
>JACEFZ010003501.1:90000-137328 GCA_014155875.1 Cepaea nemoralis | reverse complement strand
CCTTTTTTTGGGTCCCAAAAAAAGGTTTTTTTTCCCCCCTTTTTGTTTCCCACCCCAAAATAAAACTTTCCTTAAAATGATCATTTCTTGTCCATGTAGCCTGCTCGATAGTGCATTGGTAACTGTATTTCACACGAGTGACATATTGAATTATGAACAACATCCGTTCATTATCAAGTGCGCACCAGTGGCGTCTGTAGCCCGACTGGCCGATCGGCAAGCAAGTGCTCTCATTCTACTCGTATTTGTGATAGACAAAGCTTAAGTAACAACAGTCCAGGATACAATTAAGTAAAACAGTAACTGTGACAAATGGAGGTTTAACAGCTGAAGATAAACAGTCTGGGATACGACGAATTAGAACAATTATATTTGATACACACTGCTTAAGTGATAACCATGCCCACGCAAGGGGTTAAACCAATAATTAGAATATAGTGCGTTAATACAAGAGGGTGTCAAATGTTAAATGGTGCATGTGTGTGTTGTGTGTGCGCGCGCGCGCGTGCGTGCGTGTGAGTGCGTGGATATATTTTGAAAAAGTTCAAAACACATGTATCATTCTTTGATGTAGTCACCACTGCGTTCAATGCAAGTTCTCCAGTGCCGATAAAGTTCGTGAGTTCCTGCGACTCAATCGACTCTGTGGTCACAACTCGGTGTGCCTGACCCGACCCCGTCATAGAAGTCACGCAGTTTTGAAACTTCCTACTAAACTCATGCACTTGCTGGACTGACGGGCATGCATCACTATACTGGACACATCGGTCGATTCGACGATTAATTTCTATAGGTTTCATCCCTTCACTGATTAAAAAAACAAACTAATAATAGAACGTTGTTCCTGTTTGGTGCATGTCAAAAGAAGGGTGGCCATCTTTAAATTGTCATTATGACGTCACAGTGTTAGTCTGCACCGTGATGTTACAGGATGAGAACTCTTGACATCCTTAACAACAATACTGACATGTTACATGTCAATGGCATGGTTATTGTAATTTCTATCACACGTTTTAACGTTTTCATTTGAATCTTCATCGTATAACAACTGTCCACAAGAATAACAATCAGTGCCACCGTCTCACTGTACGTATTGTGTGTACTACTGCTACTACTACTCCTCCTCCTACTCCTCCTCCTACTACTACTACTACTACTACTACTACTACTACTACTACTACTACTACTACTACTACTACTACTACTACTACTACTACTACTACTACTACTACTACTACTACTACTACTACTACTACTACTACTACTACTACTACTACTACTACTACTACTACTACTACTACTACTACTACTACACTGCGGCTGCTTTTTCTTCTTCATTTCTCTAGGTCAGAAATTAGCATGCCCGTTAGTGCATGGTTTTATTTACCAGAAATACTGCAACTTCGGCGTCTAATAGTCCATGCGGTGTGGCGTTGGTGATCATGTCTCTCCACAGCTTTCAGTCTCGTGTAATTACTGATACAGATGTTCATCGATGCCTTGTTGTCAAACTGTCCAGTACCTGATAGTGTGGTCACCCCCCTCCCTCTCTACCCCCCTCTACTTTTCCGCGATTTTTCAAAATCACAAAACATCACTAAATTTCCATATTATTTCCTAACCCCCTTCAACACAACAAATCCCTTTCACAATTACTCCACTTCATCTTCTCATATCCCCAAAATGGGTTCTTTTTTTCTTCTTTTAAGTAAAATTTCCCCTTTCGGGTTTTTTCCCACCGGACTACGCAATTGGCGAAATGTCCTTCGGGGGTTTTCCTTGGGTAAAAAATGCCCTTTTCCAAAGCCAGGTCTGGGGTTTTTCGGTTCGGTTTTCTGGGTCCGGCCCGGCCCGGGCCCCGGTGTGGTCCCCCCCCTCTCTCCTCTGGGTCTTTCCGGGTGGTTTGGTCGGTCGCCCCCGGTTTCCTTGGTCGGCCCTTCCCCGGCGGGGTCCCGGCCCTTTCTCCCCGGGTTCTCTTCTCGGTGGGGCCCGGTGTGGTTCTTTCTTCGGTCGGGGTCGGTCTTTCGGTTTTTTCCCCGGCGGTCGGTTCGGTCCTTCTTTTTCCGGCCCCGGTTCCGGCCCCCCGGGGTGGGTTTCGGTCGGTCGGTCGGTCGGTCCGGTCGGTCGGTCGGTCGGTCGGTCGGTCGGTCGGTCGGTCGGTCGGTCGGTCGGTCGGTCGGTCGGTCGGTCGGTCGGTCGGTCGGTCGGTCGGTCGGTCGGTCGGTCGGTCGGTCGGTCGGTCGGTCGGTCGGTCGGTCGGTCGGTCGGGTCGGTCGGTCGGTCGGTCGGTCGGTCGGTCGGTCGGTCGGTCGGTCGGTCGGTCGGTCGGTCGGTCGGTCGGTCGGTCGGTCGGTCGGTCGGTCGGTCGGTCGGTCGGTCGGTCGGTCGGTCGGTCGGTCGGTCGGTCGGTCGGTCGGTCGGTCGGTCGGTCGGTCGGTCGGTGGGGCGGTCGGTCGGTCGGTCGGTCGGTGGGTGGGGTGGGTCGGTCGGTCGGTGGGTCGGTCGGCCCGGTCGGTCGGTCGGTCGGTCGGTCGGTCGGTCGGTCGGTCGGTCGGTCGGTGGGGTCGGTCGGTCGGTCGGTCGGTCGGTCGGTCGGTCGGTGGGTTTCGGTCGGTGGGGTGGGTCGGTGGGTTTCGGTCGGTCGGTCGGTCGGTCGGTCGGTGGGTTTCGGCCCGGTGGGTTTCGGTCGGTCGGTGGGGTCGGTCGGCGGTGGGGTCGGTCGGTCGGTCGGTCGGTCGGTGGGTCGGTCGGTCGGTGGGTCGGTGGGTTTCGGTCGGTCGGTCGGTCGGTCGGTCGGTCGGTGGGTCGGTCGGTCGGTCGGTGGGGTCGGTCGGTGGGGTCGGTCGGTCGGTGGGGTCGGTCGGTCGGTCGGTCGGTCGGTCGGTGGGTCGGTCGGTGGGGTCGGTCGGTCGGTGGGTCGGTCGGTCGGTCGGGGTCGGTCGGGTCGGTCGGTCGGTCGGTCGGTCGGTCGGTCGGTCGGTCGGTCGGTCGGTCGGTCGGTCGGTCGGTCGGTCGGTCGGTCGGTCGGTCGGTCGGTCGGTCGGTCGGTCGGTCGGTCGGTCGGTCGGTCGGTCGGTCGGGTCGGTCGGTCGGTCGGTCGGTCGGTCGGTCGGTCGGTCGGTCGGTCGGTCGGTCGGTCGGTCGGTCGGTCGGTCGGTCGGTCGGTCGGTCGGTCGGTCGGTCGGTCGGTCGGTCGGTCGGTCGGTCGGTCGGTCGGGTCGGTCGGTCGGTCGGTCGGTCGGTCGGTCGGTCGGTCGGTCGGTCGGTCGGTCGGTCGGTCGGTCGGTCGGTCGGTCGGTCGGTCGGTCGGTCGGTCGGTCGGTCGGTCGGTCGGTCGGTCGGTCGTCGGTCGGTCGGTCGGTCGGGT
The DNA here is from genome assembly GCA_014155875.1 of Cepaea nemoralis. Lineage (NCBI taxonomy): Eukaryota > Metazoa > Mollusca > Gastropoda > Stylommatophora > Helicidae > Cepaea > Cepaea nemoralis. Next base: position 133,961 of record JACEFZ010003501.1, on the reverse strand, counting down.
CGGTCGGTCGGTCGGTCGGTCGGTCGGTCGGTCGGTCGGTCGGTCGTCGGTCGGTCGGTCGGTCGGTCGGTCGGTCGGTCGGTCGGTCGGTCGGCGTCGGTCGGTCGGTCGGTCGGTCGGTCGGTCGTCGGTCGGTCGGTCGGTCGGTCGGTCGGTCGGTCGGTCGGTCGGTCGGTGGTCGGTCGGGTCGGTCGGTCGGTCGGTCGTCGGTCGGTCGGTCGGTCGTCGGTCGGTCGGGTCGGTCGGTCGGTCGGGTCGGTCGGTCGGTCGGTCGGTCGGTCGGTCGGTCGGGTCGGTCGGTCGGGCGGTCGGTCGGTCGGTCGGTCGGTCGGTCGGTCGGTCGGTCGGTCGGGTCGGTCGGTCGGTCGGTCGGTCGGTCGGTCGGTCGGTCGGTCGGTCGGTCGGTCGTCGGTCGGTCGGTCGGTCGGTCGGTCGGTCGGTCGGTCGGTCGGTCGGTCGGTCGGTCGGTCGGTCGGTCGGTCGTCGGTCGGTCGTCGGTCGGTCGGTCGGTCGGTCGGTCGGTCGGTCGGTCCGGTCGGTCGGTCGGTCGGTCGGTCGGTTCGGTCGGTTCGGTTCGGTCGGTCGGTCGGTCGGCCGGTCGGTCTGGTCGGTCGGCCCGGGTGGGTTCGGTCGGTTCGGGGTTCGGTTCGGTCGGTGGGTTGGGGCGGTCGGTCGGTCGGGGTGGGTGGGTTGGGTTCGGGTGGGTCGGTCGGTGGGTTTGGGGGGTGGGGGTCGGTCGGTCGGCCCGGTCGGTCGGTCTGGTCGGTGGGCCCGGGGGTCGGTCCGGTCCGGTTCGGTGGGTCGGTGGGCGGGGGTCGGTCGGTCGGTCGGTCGGGGTGGGGGTCGGTTCGGCTCGGTGGGTTTCGGTGGGTTTCGGTCGGTCGGTCGGTCGGGTTCGGTGGGGGTCTGGTTGGGGGCGGCCCGGGGTTCGGTGGGTTATCGGTTCGGTCGGTGGGTCGGTCGGTCGGGTCGGGGTTTCGGTCGGTCGGTCGGTGGGTCGGGGGGTCGGTCGGTCGGTCGGTCGGTCGGTGGGTTTCGGTTGGGTCGGTCGTCGGTCGGTCGGTCGGTCGGTCGGTCGGTCGGTCGGCGGTCGGTCGGTCGGTCGGTCGGTCGGGTCGGTCGGTCGGGTCGGTCGGCTCGGTCGGTCGGGTCGGTCGGTCGGTCGGTCGGTCGGTCGGGTCGGCGGTCGGTCGGTCGTTCGGTCGGTCGGTCGGTCGGTCGGTCGGTCCGGTCGTCGGTCGGGTCGGTCGGTCGGTCGGTCGGTCGGGTCGGTCGGTCGGTCGGTCGGTCGGGGGTCGGTTCGGTCGGTCGGTCGGTGGGTCGGCGGTCGGTCGGTCGGCGGGGTCGGTCGGTCGGTCGGTCGGTCGTCGGTGGGTTTCGGTCGGTCGGTCGGTCGGTCGGTCGGGTCGGTGGGTTCGGTCGGTTGGGGTGGGGTCGGTTCGGGGTCGGGGGTCGGTCGGTTCGGGGTCGGTCGGTCGGTCGGGGTTTCTGGGTTTGGGGTGGGGGTCGGTGGGGTGGGTCGGTCGGTCGGTCGGTCTTGGGTCGGTCGGTGGGCGGTCGGTCGGGGTGGGTGGGTTCGGTCGGTCGGTGGGTCGGTCGGTCGGTTGGGTTTCGGGGGTGGGTCGGTCGGTCGGTCGCCCGGTCCGGTCGGTTGGGTGGTCGGTCGGTCGGTGGGGTCGGTCCGGTCGGGGCGGTGGGTTGGGGCGGTCGGTCGGTCGGTCGGTCGGTCGGTCGGTCGGTCGGTCGGTCGGTCGGTGGGTCGGTCGGCCCCGGCGGGTCGGTGGGTGGGGTGGGGTGGGCGGGGTTTCGGTGGGTTTCGGTCGGTGGGTTTCGGTGGGTCGGTTCGGCCCGGGTCGGCCCGGTCGGTTCGGTCGGTCGGTCGGTCTGTCTGTCTGTCTGTCTGTCTGTCTGTCTGTCTGTCTCCCCATATCCTTTGTATGTGTGTTCCAGGGGAAGGAATTTATGGTTATACTATTGACATGTTTTCTCGATGTATATCCTATGTGTTGTTTCCTCATCTCTTGAGTTAATGGAACTTCGCTTCTGACTTCGTACTTTTATTTTAGTCACTGTTGTTTGGTATTAATTTTCTTCTGCTCGATTCATATCAATCGTCATTACTCCATACCCTATCTGTAATGCCTTTCCGTGCTTCTTCTTGTCAAGAACTGCATCACGAATTTTCATTTCGTCGTTACATTCTTAATCTTTTTAATTTAAGCGCCCTTTTAATCTAATGTTTGCTTCACCGTGTTTCTCGTGTGCAGGGGATCTTGGTGGAAGAAAACTTCAATAACACTTATGTTTTTGTGTAACACAGTTTGGCAGCAATCTTCACTTGTATTTTTTCAATTCCTTTGTGAGTTGACCAGCACGAGTTCTACGGTGTTCCACAGCTTAAAATATTTTACAATCATCATCATGGTATTTTACCCCCTTATTTCTTCCTTCCTTCTTCATCTTCAGTCTGTCAAGATGTTCCAACGACAGGTCTTTCTTTTTCTAACTACGTCATGTCCCAACACACACACACACACACACTCACACACACACGCAAGCACGCACGCACGCAGGCACGCACGCAGGCACGCACACTCACACACACACACACACACACTCACACACACGAGAGACCCTTCTCTCTCTCTCTCCCTCTCTTTCTCTGTCTGTATCTCTCGCACCTACCTACCTTTCTACCCTGCTTCCCAGTCTTCAACGATCGTTACCGAGAATGATAACCAGGCATTTTATGCCAGCACCAACGTCTACAGCTAATCAGCTAATTGAACAATCATCTGTCTTAGATCTGTGCAGATCATCTGGCCACTCTGAAATTTTGCTGTCAGTTTATTCTAGAATCCACTCTGTCAGCCCCATCACGTTGACCTCACGTGCTGCGATTTAGTGCATCACGGTATCTGGTGGCTTTTCATACCTTCTAATAACGTCTGAGTGGTTGTCCTGTCATGGTGGATGCACTGTTTTCTGCCAATGATTTGTCACATTTGAATTTATAGACTTTGTTAAACGTTTTGCCGTAAAGTTTAATCTCATAGGTTGGTGTAATCTGTTTCTTTAATGTAGACATTGTTTCTGTGTGCTCTATATATCAAGGAATGTCATTGTTTTACGTTCTCAATTACCACAAAATGCCGGCTCCGTGGCGAAGGAGATACCGACGCGGTTCGTGATCCCGCATAATCGCATTCGAAACACAGCTGCACGCGATATGGCAGTAGACAGCGTTGGGTTGGTTTTTAACGAAATGGTATGGTGCCGGTAGTTAAGAAAGCAATGACAAACTACTGAGCGTAAACTTACGAAGACATCAAAACAGCAACAATACTGGTGTTGAATGCAACGTCCTGTAAAGGATATGCAGCTAACTTTTAATACCATAATATAATGGAATGAAAACTTATTTTCACTTATATGCATTGTAAACTGCCGTACCTTTATAAAGTAAAGTATAAAAGTAGACTTGTAGAACAATAACACAAGCAGATTGATTTTAATCGCCAAGTGACATCGCATGTCAAACTTGTAGAGCAATAACACAAGCAGATGGATTTTAATCGCCAAGTGACATCGCATGCAATTTAAATTCATTGTAAGTTAAACAAAGTGCAAATTTTTTGTTTTTAATATGGCAAGTCCTAAGGGCGAGACGGTAGCGCTGTGGCTAGCACGCTTGCCGACCTGTCTGGTGATAATAAGTTCGAATCCCCATAGGAGGGGATTAAACAAGTGACTTGTGATCCAAGATCCAGCAAATGTAAAAAAAAATAATACCAGGGAATGTCATGGGAAGTAAAGGCGGCCGGAGTGTTATTCAACCCATGAGTGTCGATGAGCCTGTAAAATATGGAGCTTGTTCGTTAGGACCCAATAATACGCGCCACGGCGTGTGAAAGGGTACTTTAGTTTTTACAAGTCAGTCATGTATCTAGGACAGTGGTTCTCAACCGGTGGGGAATTACCCCCCCCCCCCCCCGTGGGAGATGAATTTTAGGGTTTTCAAGGGGGGGGGGGGGACTTAGAAGATTATTTCAAGATCGCGTTAATTAAAGAACCGATGACTTGATATTGTTTTTTCCCTTCATACTTTACGGTTCTGAACGTCTCACCTTTCTAAAATTCATTTTATAAAGTAGACTCACAAATCACGTTTTATGTGGACATCTAGACTTGTTTTAGTATGTGCTATTAAATTTAGCTTCCATTATTACGTATACTGTGTAGAGGCGGGGGTATGGGGTGGGGGTTAGGTAGGAAATTCAAAGGGGGGGGGGGGGGAATGACGTTCTGAAAATATGGTGAAGAGTGGAACGGGCCAAATATTTAGGTAGGAATATGAAAGGGGGGGGGGGGGGGGGTGGGGATGATGTTCTGAAAATATTGTGAAGGGGGGCACGGACCAAAAAAGGTTGAGAACCACTGATCTAGGAGAACGTTAGTCTGTTTAACAATGGCTAGATGCAGCAGGAGAATGACAAGTAAGAGTCATTATCTATGCTGGTCCGCCCTCAAAGACTCAAGAAGCAGTAGGATAACTTCTTGTGACCAGATATCATACTGGTCCCGCCGTCCTGATGGATTTCGCTGATGTACATACATGCGTTATCATAAACACAAGTCCTTAGGGAACCTGTGTGGGTATGTGAAGTATGAGGAACATCACATTCTGTAGGTCTGAGTGTACCAAGGCATAAGTGGCCTGGCTTTTCTCCCGTAGCAAACGTCGAGAGCTGACATTTCACTCTCTTCTAGCCGTGCTCACGTCCTTGTCAATGTAATGTCCTAACCATTACATCAGCGCGCGCGCCATTTGCGTATCATAGGTACTGACGGGGGTCTGCATGGGCGAATGGATAAAAGCGCTGCCCCTTAAACTTACGTTGTGCTGATGATGAGGTTGCGGGTTCAACCTTTACACTGGCTTGTGGGACTAAAATGTTGACTTCTCGTCCTTGACTTGGGAACGTAAATTACAAGTATTCCGGAAGTCGCAGTGGGTTCACCTAATGGTTAGGGACACTAGAAATAGGGAAAGCTAATGCACAGCGAAAAATCAGTGCAGTAAACTAGAAGTAGTAGGACGTGTGTAATATGCTTGAGTTCACAGCCAGCGAACACAACAAAACCAGAGAACAAATATTGACAATGTTTGAGCATATTGGTTTGCATGTGTGTATGGTTACCTGCCTGTCACTCTGTCCGCTTGACCTGCCTACCTACATGTAGACAGACAGACAGAACACCTACACACACACCCATCTATCCGCCAACCAAACGACAGAAAGACGAACATACAAACATACACATCCAGAGACAGATCAACGCATGCACACACACACACACACACACACACACACACACACATATACGTACGTAAAAAGGTGATCCTCAACCCATTCCATTGTAATTAGAGTCCAATTATCTCACACACTTATAGCAGCACGTACCACGGGAATATATTTCCTAGCGAGCGTGCATGTCTACAAGTAAACACCATTTCTTGCTCTTCCGCAGACATTCCACGTGTGCATGTTGTGTATCATATGTCTTGTCCTTGAGATCAGATATTCTGATGACTGCTGGGGGTGCGCAATTACAGGGTTCTCTCGGGAAGACTTGCAACAGAAACGATTGTCTGCGTTGTTGAACCTGCCGGCTGCTGCTAGAGAGCATCTCAGCGAGGATTCTTTGATATGCCAATTAGCGCATCTCCATCATTGTTCCTTGGTGATCCTGACATCCAAGCAACTCCTGCAAACGTTTTCATCCGTAGTTATGTCTCTGATGTATGCACATAGTTTTGATTAAACCGCGGTATGGCAGTGTAAAGTGCAGTGGCTTTCCAGCACTCAGGTCTGTTTTCAGTTCCAGTTTCCTGGTGGCATACGTCTTAAGACTTCACCCAGCCACGTAGTGTGCTGATATATACCCCCTCCCCCTCTAACTCCAGTTGACGCCTCGGCTAGCCTGATGATCTGCAATGGTTATAGTACAAATCAAATCAAATCAAATCAAATCAACTTTATTAGGGTTACAAATTGGGCGCGCAGGCCCGTCTTACATTCGACCCTTCCAATCACTCGTCTTTCATTCAACAAGAGCATTATACATTTACATAGGAAGAAAAATAAACATTGTGAAATGAATGTTGTAAACATAAACAAGGCAAATTACCATGTTATGAGGCCCATCTCCCACCTACCCATACATCACCCCACCCACACACACACCCCAACCTACCCACACACACCCACACCAAGGGACACATACATACCCCACCAACCGACCCATCCCCCTTCCGCACATCCCCCACCCACACACTCTCCCCTCACCTGTTCCCCCAACCAAAACACACTCGCCACCCACAAATATTCCCCCACCAACCCACACATCCCACGCCCACCCACATACACATCCTAACCCACACCTCTCCCCATCCACACCTCAAACCACCCATCCCCCAGCCACATCTCCGTTGACCACATATTCACCACCCACGCACACAATCCGCCACCAACCCACACATCGCACATCACTCACACATCCCCAAACCATACACACACATCCCCACCAACTTACATCTCCCTACCCCCCCCCCCCCCACAACACACACATCTCCCTAACCACCCATACATCCCCAATCCACTCACACACACACCCCACCACCCACACATACATCCTCCACCCACCCATACATGCCTTAACCCAATCCCCCACTACACAATCCCCAACCCGCACATCACATACATCCCCTACCACGCAATATTCCAAACCCACGTATCACACACACACACACACATATCCCTCACCAACACATCCCATACCCACATACCACCACACCTCCCCACCTACACACCACACACATATCCCCCACCCACATACCGCACAATATTCCCACCCACACCCACACAGATACCCTTACCCATCCACCCCACATACCCCCACCCACACACCACAAAAATCCCCCATCCACACACACATACCTCACCCACACAATATCCCTAACCAACACACCACACACCTCACCCCACCCACACATGCATTCCCTACCCGTCCACCAACACACACTCACTCACGCACACATCCTCCACTAAGCACCCACACACCCCACAAACCCACCCCCAACCAAACATCTCTCGATCACAATACCCCTACCCACACACATCCTTCACCCACTCACGCATCCCACCCCGACACATACACATCCCTCACCCACCTACACATCCCTAAGCCACTCACACACCCCCACCCACACATTCCCCATCCACGCACACATCTCCCGCCACACACCCCCACATACTTCCCCCAACCACCCCACCCATACACACATTCCCCGCACCCATCACACACATCCACCACACCACACACTATCCCCCACCAACACACATATCCTCACATATCCTCACCCATACCACCACACCCCCACCCACACCCACACACCATGCACACATCCCCCACCAACACACCGCACACATATCTCAAACCCACACACCATACACTTCCCAGATAGATAGATAGATAGATAGATAGATAGATAGATAGGTAGGTAGGTAGGTAGGTAGGTAAATAGATAGATAGATAGATAGATAGATAGATAGATAGATAGATAGATAGATAGATAGATAGATAGATAGATAGATAGATAGATAGATAGATAGATAGATAGATAGATAGATAGATAGATAGATAGATAGATAGATAGATAGATAGATCGACCGACCGACCGAGTACAGCTAGTACAGCTGAGTAAGTTATGTTTCCATGCTGATATTTTGTAATCTGTACACGTTTTCTTGTCGGCTTCCTGGCCTAGAGGTTAGCGACTTTTCTCCGTAATCTCGTATATTCTCGTAAGTAACGTGACGACGGTGAGAATCAGCAGTGGTTCGAACCGCGTCGGTAACTTACGGGGTATGTGAGCCGGCCGCTCAGAAAGCAATGGCAAACTACTTAGCGTAATCTTGCCAAGAAATCAACAATCAGCTGAAAGATGCTGATATTGACAGCGATGTCCTGTAAAGGATATGCAAATATCTTTTTTAAATTCGTTTTGTTAAACTGATTTCGCAGTAGGTTACTGCTTTCCGTTGTTATCCCCTTTTTGCTGTTGTTGATATTGCTGAGCGCTTTTCTATTCACATAAATATGTTATTCTTCGTTATGTTTTCATTATACTTCCTTTACAGTTGCGCTGGTTTCCATTATATTTATTTGTTTTGTTTTAAACTGCATTATGTATATTTTTAGTTGTTGTAGTCCCTATGTAAGTAAAGTATCGTACCTTTCTTCATGCATTTCGCTGTTTTAGGAATATAGTGCTAGCTAGTTTCTATGTAATTAATTACAATTATTTATTTGTTTTGAATGTTCCATCGGTTTCGTTATAATTAGTGTCCATATAGCTGACACCGATACGACAATAAGTATCACGGACTATGTCCTCCATGTAAGTGTGAATGTCTGTACGTGTATGCGTGTCTGTATATACATGTATTTGTATTTTCTCAACCATGTATAATGTTGACAGCGCTGGCCAATAGCGCATCCAACTGTTGCTGTGGGTATCCGGAATCCCACGAATACCATGCTGATTTTGGTCCTGCAAAACACGGACGCCTGCCAAACAAAAAGTCCCGAAGCAGGAACCTGTTATGGGTTTGTGTATTGTTGGGATCATCACATTTTGTGGGTCTGCATGCATGGAGGAATAGGTGACCGGTCTTTTCTCTCTCAGTGAATTGTTGGGACCATCACATTTTGTGGGTCTGCATGCATGGAGGAATAGGTGGCCGGGCTTTTCTCTCTCAGTGAAGTGTTGGGACCATCACATTTTGTGAGTCTGCATGCATGGAAGATTAGGTGGCCGTTCTTTTCACTCTTAGTGAATTGTTGGGACCATCACATTTTGTGGGTCTGCATGCATGGAGGAATAGGTGGCCGGTCTTATCTCTCTCAATGAAGTGTTGGGACCATCACATTTTGTGGGTCTGCATGCATGGGGGAATAGGTGGCCGGTCTTATCTCTCTCAATGAAGTGTTGGGACCATCACATTTTGTGGGTCTGCATGCATGGAGGAATAGGTGGCCGGTCTTATCTCTCTCAATGAAGTGTTGGGACCATCACATTTTGTGGGTCTGCATGCATGGAGGAATAGGTGGCCGGTCTTATCTCTCTCAATGAAGTGTTGGGACCATCACATTTTGTGGGTCTGCATTCATGGGGGAATAGGTTGCCGGTCTTTTCTCTCTTAGTGAATTGTTGGGACCATCACATTTTGTGGGTCTGCATGCATGGGGGAATAGGTTGCCGGTCTTTTCTCTCTTAGTGAATTGTTGGGACCATCACATTTTGTGGGTCTGCATGCATGGAGGAATAGGTTGCCGGTCTTATCTCTCTCAATGAAGTGTTGGGACCATCACATTTTGTGGGTCTGCATGTATGGAGGATTAGGTGGCCGGTCTTTTCTCTCTCAGTGAAGTGTGAGCCTCGGTGTCCAAGCCTCGTCCGACCGAGCTCATGACAGTGTCACTGCCATTTACTGCTAATATAGTACCTTGCGGTGTATGACAGGAGGGTATTGAGCCTGAGGAATTAAGGCCGCCAGGCTAGTGCAGTCGCCGCGAACTATCCAGGTTAGAGTTTTCTTTTTGCCATCAACAGACAAACCCCACGCCTTACCGAGGATTCGAACCCGGGTCTCCCGAAGGAAAATCCGGCATTCTAGCCACTAGGCCAGCCCGTCCTTGCTCACGACATTGTTGTTGTTCGAATATCCTTTACAGGACATCGCTGTCAACATCAGCATCTTTCAGCTGATTGTTGATTTCTTGGCAAGATTACGCTCAGTAGTTTGCCATTGCTTTCTGAGCGACTGGCTCACATACCCCGTAAGTTACCGACGCGGAGAGAACCGCTACCGCTTCTCGCGCAGCGTCACGTTACCTACGAGAGTATACGAGATTACGGAGAAAGTGCTGATGACATTATCAGCGTATAATGACGATGAAACTCTCCTACAGATGTCGTCAATGCCCCTGCATGAAATGATGAATCTCACATAGTATGTCAAATAGTTTGTTCTTTAATTAATAAACACACAGGGAAAAAATTAAGGTTCTGATTCCATTCCATGTGACTTATTGAGAAATGATGCTAGGCCCGCTCATAGTTTACAGAAATGGGATATCCATGAGGCATGCCTTTTGTATCATGCCGGCCACCTTTAACATCCCGTAATGTTTTCTGTGTTACTCATTTTATGAGGCAGGTGGTCACATACAAATCATTCTAGCGTCGACGGGCGAGGGGTTTGAACCCCTATCCACCAAACCACCAAGAGATCTAGGTATCCACTAAGTTATATGACTACCAAACAACTAGTTAATAGATAAGTATATTCTTCCCTGTTTGACTCAGTGAGAGCATGGATCGAGGAATGAGTTTTGATACGAATCATGACATAATGCTTCTCGAAAATTAAGTCTGAGGGAAAGTTGGAGTGGAAACGTGCAAAAGAAAGTAACGGTGTAAATGGGAAGATCACATCAACAGTCAGGCTGGACAGAGCATGTTAGGTTGTGTGGTCATGGCGAGGCAGAGTTACTGTTTCAGATTCACTGCAACCGACGTCCTGTATGACGGCGACTGCTGATTTGATCTAATTAATTTACCATATTCCTTTGCTATTCTTACCAAGCGTGCATTTAATTCTCACTAAAACCTTGTTGGCCAGTCTGTGACATCTTGACATGTTTGTGATAATTCCCACAATGTCTTATTGAATTGTCTTTTGTTTATTAAGAAAATCGTATTCACAACAAACTCAAAAATGTCTGCCCGTTCATAATGTTTGTTTCATGAAGAGACGAATTCGTTTATATTCTCCTTACGATTTGTCAAGATTTTATTATCCATACCAAAAGTCATTCATATTACAGTTTAACAGTACGTTTGGCGTTGTTGGTATGTTTGTTATTTATAACATTTGCATTAGTCTACTTTTTATTTTTTTTACAGAATGTACAGTCACAATGGCAACACCCTACTCTGATTTTAAAAAAAGTAAACACTTGCAGTCTAGGAATTCTGAAAACATAAATTTTATGTCATCTAAGAACATATATTGTATTCTGAAAACAACCCAATATTCACGGCTGATGTTCAGACACAATCACGACTATTTTATTTGGTTTTCATCTTGATATTTTGACACCGTGGCTGTTAACGTTATTACACCACTTTCCATTTTCCCCATCAGGAGTAATGAAATGCGCCCCTAATACACTCTTGGTAGTTGTGGTGGTAATATCGCTCGACACATATTAATATGTTAGTATCTTCTGGGATCTAGTTCTCGGGAAGATTTCATCTAACAATTTTCACTTCGTTGTATTTAATTTGGCGTTCCTATTCAAGTTTTTTATTGCGACCATTCAGGGTTGGCAAGTGCTCTCTGATTAAATTTCACTTCTTTTATGTTCGGGGAAGGGAGTGCGAAGCGGGAGTTGTTTGCTTAGATTGTTGCGTAATCTGCCTGTACCGCGTTATCCTATGCACACAGTATTGTGTGCATTGTTACAAGTGTAATTACTTCGCCATTTTCTTACCTTATATGCAGATTAAACAGTGCGTGCATATCCGTCTGCCTGCCTGCCTGCCTGCCTGATGCCTGCCTGCCTGCCTGCCTGCCTGCCTGCCTGTCTGTCTGTCTGTCTGTCTGTCTGTATGTCTGTCTGTCTGTCTGTCTGTCTATTTGTCTGTCTGTCTGTCTGTCTGTCTGACCCGACCCGACTTCGCCCAGCCCCTGTTGGGGAGCATCTCATTTAATTCATATAAGTAGTCATATAAGCTCCCGTTCCCGACTGTCTGTCTGTCTGTCTGCCTGTCTGTCTGTCTGTATGAGGAGGAGGAAGAGGTAGGAGGAGGGAGGAGGAGGGAGGAGGATGAGTCAGGAGGGAGGAGAGAGGTAGGAGGAGGGAGGAGGGGGAGGAGGAGGGAGAAGGCCTATATGTCTGTCTGTCTGTCTGTCTGACCCGGCCCGGCTTCGCCAGACCCTGATGGGGAGCATCTAATTTAATTCATATAAGTAGTCATATAAGTTCCCGTTCCCGACTGTCTGTATGTCTGTCTGTCTGTCTGTCTGTCTGTCTGTCTGTCTGTCTGTCTGTCTGTCTGTCTGTCTGACCCGGCCCGGCTTCGCCCAGTCCCTGGTGGGGAGCATTTCATTTAATTCATATAAGTAGTCATATAAGCTCCCGTTCCCGACTGTCTGTCTGTCTGTCTGTCTGTCTGTCTGTCTGTCTGCCTGTCTGTCTGTCTGTATGAGGAGGAGGAAGAAGGAGGAGGAGGGAGGAGGAGGGAGGAGGATGAGTCAGGAGGAGGAGAGAGGAGAGGGAGGAGGGAGGAGGAGGGAGAAGGCCTAGTATGTCTGTCTGTCTGTCTGACCCGGCCCGGCTTCGCCCAGACCCTGATGGGGAGCATCTAATTTAATTCATATAAGTAGTCATATAAGTTCCCGTTCCCGACTGTCTGTCTGTCTGTCTGTCTGTCTGTCTGTCTGTCTGTCTGTCTGTCTGTCTGTCTGTCTGTCTGTCTGTCTGTCTGACCCGGCCCGGCTTCGCCCAGTCCCTGGTTGGGAGCATTTCATTTAATTCAAATAAGTAGTCATATAAGCTCCCGTCTGTCTGTCTGTCTGTCTGTCTATTATTAGAAAGAGCACTTGAAAGATCTTTACATCTTCCCCCAACAATTAACTTGGGTAAATGGAGCGTCTTATTTAATTCATATTCGGCCCCTGCTCCCGTTCCCGTTCCCAAAAAAAGACGACCCGGCCCGGCTTCGCCCAAACCCTGGTGGGGGAGCATATAATTTAATTCATATTTCGGCGGAGGGAGGAGGAGGAGGGAGCAGGAAGGGAGAGGAGGAGACAGGAGGAGGAGGGGAGGAGTAGGAGGGGAGGAGGAGGGATTAGGAGGAGGAGGGATGGAGAGAGGGGGGAGGAGGAGGGAGGAGGAGGTAGGAGGAGGGAGGAGGAGGAAGAGGGAGAAGGAGGGAGGAGGAAGGATGAGGAGGAGGGAGGAGAAGGAAGGAGGAGGAAGGAGGAGAAAGAGGGAGGGAGGAGGAAGAGGGAGGAGGAGGATGGAGGAGGAAGAGGAGGGGAGAGGGAGGAGGGGGAGGAAGATGGAGGATGAGGAAGGAGGAGGAAGAGGGAGGAGGCGGAATGGAGGAAGGGAGAGGGGGGGAGGGGAGGGGAAGAGGAAGAGGGTGGGAGGAGGAGGGAGAGGTGGAGAAGAAGGGAGAAGGAGAAGGAGGAGGTGGGAGGAGGGGGAGTGAGGGAGGAGGGAAGGAGGGAGGGGGAGGGAGAGGCGGAGGGGAGAAGAAGGAAGGAGGAGGAAGGGAGAGGGAAGGACGGAAGGAGGAGGAGAGAGAATGAGGAGGGGAGGAAGGAAAGGGAGGTGGAAGAGGAGGAGGGAGGAGGGTGGAGGAAGGAGGTAGAGGGAGGAGGAGGTAGAGGGAGGAGGAAAGAAAGGGAGGAGGAAGAGGAGGAGAAGGGAGGAGGAGGGTGGAGGGAGGAGTAGGAGGTAGACGGAGGAGGAGGAGAAGGGAGGAGGAGGGAGTAGGATGGAGGAGGAAGAGGGAGAAGAAGGGAGGAGGAGGAGGGAGGAGAATGAGAGTGAAGTAGGCAGGAGGAGGAGGAGGGAGGCAGGAGGGATGAGGAGGGAGAGGGAGGAGGAAGGAAGAGGAGGGAGGAGGAGGGAGGAGGCGAAGGGAGAAGGAGGAAGGAGTAGGAGGGAGGAGGATGGAGGAGGAGGGGAGAGGAAGAGAGGAGAAGGAAGAGGGAGAAGGAGGAGGGAGGGAGGGAGAGGGAGGAGGGGGAGGAGGTAGAGGGAGGAGGAAGAGGAGGAGGAGGAGGAGAGAGGAGGACGAGGAGAGGGAGGAGGTAGAGGGAGGAGGAGAAGAGAGGAGGAGGGAGTTCGCCATTCCGAATTCATACTCGTCTAGGTTCTTTGATTTCGTTCCTTCCATTAATTGTTCTTCCCTTCTACATGACTGTAGATAACTTCCTTACACATAAAAAGATGAATTGTTATTGATATTGCCGTGGCATGGAGGCATATATATCAGCAGCAGAGTTGATCCAGAAAACCAAAGACTGAGATCTATGGAGAACCATGAACGCCTACGCCAGCCGGCACGGCACTTGATGATGATGATGATTGCCGTGTGACGATTCTGTGTAGTCACGTCATTTTCTTCGCTTGTCCTAGCGTTTTGGTTCGGAGATTCTTTCATCATCATCATCATATATTTACGTACGTATTTAGGGAGGAGGAGGAGGGAGGAGGAGGAAGAAGAAACACAAATGGCAAACGGGCCATTTGCGAACGCATAAAGGACATACATACAGACATATCCACACACATTGCCTTTTATATATATATATATATATATATATATATATATATATATATATATATATATATATATATATATATATATATATATATATATATATATATATATATATATCTTCTTCTTCAGCGTTCCGAGCCATTGAGGTTCTTTGCTGCAGATACAATCCGTCTCCATTCGTCTCTCTGGTGGACCTTCTCTTGCCAGTCGTTGATTCCAAGTGCTTGTAGGTCTGTATATGTATTATCTCTCCACCGTCTTCTTGGTCTACCTCGGGGTCTGCGGTCATTTATTTCCTGAGTGTAAGCGAGTTTTGTTTCCCTATTATCTTCCATTCTTTCTATATGCCCCAGCCATTGTAGTCTATTAGCCTTCATGATACCAGTGATTAGCGGGGACTTAAACAGATCATAAATGTCTTTGTTACTTCTTCTTTTCCACTCTCCACTTTGTGTATCCCGAATGGGTCCAAAGATGCGTCTTAAAATTTTTTTCTCAAAGGTTTGTAACAAGGCTTCGTCTCCTTTCGTTGTACTCCAGGTTTCAGAGCCATACAGCACAACTGGTCTGATCAGTGTTTTGTATATTGTGATTTTGGTGTTACGAGATAGCGCATTTTATTTTAGTAGATGTTGTAGTGCATAGTATATCTTATTTCCAGAGTTGATTCTAGTTTGTATTTCTTCCCTTATGATTTTGGAGCAGTTGAAGATTGTACCCAGGTATTTGTATGTTTCCGTTCTTTTAATGGTCATAATATCTATTTGTATGTGGCCAGAGCTTTTAGCCATTCCGTCTCTTGAAATTACCATATATTCTGTCTTATCTTGGTTGATAACCAGCCCCATCTGTTGGGCTTTTTCCTTTAAGTGAGTCAATATTTCCAATGTCTTTTGTTCACTTTGCCCTATAATATCTATATCATCTGCATAACCAAGCAGCGTGGATGTTCCTCCAATATCACATTCCTCCTTTACCTTCCTTACAACTTTCTCTAGAGCCAGATTGAAGAGTAGCGGCGATGTTATTTGGAAAGGGTCTGATTTCCTGCCTTCATATGTTACTATATTATAAGTATCTTCCATGCATAGTCTGGTCATGTTGATTAACTTCCTTGGTATTCCAAATTCCTGCATAGCATTCCATAGACTATTCCTATGGACACTATCATAAGCCTTTTTAAAATCCACAAAAATGTTATGGAGATCTCTTTTATATTCCCAATTTTTCTCGGCTATTTGTCGTAAGATAAATATCTGATCTATTGTTGATCTGTTTTGTCTAAAACCCGCCTGGTAGTCACCTAATATGCCTTCTGAAAATGGTTTTAGTCTATTTAGTAATACTGCAGATAGTATCCTATAGCTTGTGGACAGTAGTGATATTCCTCTATAATTTTCACATTGGAACTTGTCTCCTTTCTTAAAGATAGGTATCAATAATGACTCTTTCCAGTCATGGGGTAATTCTTCTGTCCTCCAGATTTTTATTATTAGTTCGTATAGCTTTAGATGTAATGCATGGCCACCTGCCTTTATAAATTCAGCAGCAATTCCATCAGTCCCAGTTGCCTTATTGATTTTAAGACGTGTGATTACATACAGGATTTCTTCAAATGTAGGTTCTTCAATTTGTGGTTCACATGTTAGAACCTCTTTCTCCCTGGCCTAGGATTTAGCGACTTTCTCTGTAATCCCGCTTATCCACGCGAGCAAACGCAGCTGCGCGAGAATCGGTAGCAGTTCTCGCCGGGCACGTTACTTACGGGATATGTGAGCCCGCCGCTCAGAAGCAATGGCAAACTACTGAGCGTAATCTTGCCAAGAAATCAACAACAGTGGTAAAATGCTGGTGTTGATAGCGATGTCCTGTAATAGGATATACGAATATATATACATATATGGACATGCCAAAATGGTAGATATGCTTGCAGATCTACAAATTGATGGGAAAGACATTAGGCTTATAAAAACATATATTTGAAACAACAAGCTGCCATAAGGATTGATAATGAAGTGGGACAATATCAACAACAACAACAACAACAACAACAACAACAACAACAACAACAACAACAACAACAACAACAACAACAACAAAATTAAGAGAGGTGTTAGGCAGGTGTTAGACCTACAAGCACTTGGAATCAACGACTGGCAAGAGAAGGTCAACCAGAGACGAATGGAGGTGGATTGTATCTGCAGCAAAGAACCTCAATGGCTCGGAACGCTGAAGAAAAAGAAGAAGAAGAAGAAAAAGTAGTTAGGCAGGAATGTGTAATGTCTCCAGATCTTTTTTTCCCTATACAGTGAAAATATATTCAGAAATGTAGAAGATATAAATGGAATCAGCATTGGAGGACGAAACATCAATAACATTAGATATGCAGATGATACAGTATTGATTACAGACAATGCAACAAGATCTACAACAATTAGTAGACGCGGTTGTTGTACACAGTGAGCAGCTGGGGTTAGAATTAAATTGTAAAATGACACTGGTTATGTCGTCACTAGGAAGAACGAAGTACCACAATGTAAAATACAAGTAAATGGAAATATTCTTCAACAAGTGAATCGGTACAATTATCTCGAAACAGTCATAACATCTGATGGGAGATGCCTTGAATAGATTAGAACAGGAATCACCATGGCGAAAGTAGCCATTAGCAAGATGAAAAACATTCTGAACAATAAAAAGATGTCAATTGAAACGAGAAAAAGAGTGTTGAGGGGATACATAGAGCCTGTTCTTTTCTATGGATGGGAAACATGGACAATGTGCAGTCAAGCTGAAAAACATTTGATGGCTGCAGAAATGTGGTTTCTGAGGAAAATGCAAAGTATACCATGGACAGACAGGAACACCAATGACCAAGTACTACAGGAGACAAATGAAAATCGTAAATTGATTAGAGAAATTAGACGTAGACAGTCAAAATTTTTTGGACATGTTATGAGAAGAAATGGATTGGAGAACTTAGTGACAACTGCCTTGATCGAAGAGAACAGACCAAGAGGAAGACCGAGAGGTAAATACCTGGATGGCTTGGCCACATGGCATGGACGAGACAAGAACACTGAGCTGATCCACGACGCTGGTGATCGAGTGAAATGGCGAGTCATGACCGCCCACGCTTTCCGGTATGGCACATTATATATATATATATATATATATATATATATATATATATATATATATGTGTGTGTGTGTGTGTGTGTGTGTGTGTGTGTGTGTGTGTGGGAGCGGAAAGAGTGGTGTGTGTGTGTGTGATATGCTAAGTTGAGATAGGAGATAGATATCCCCAACTTGTTGTCGCCGACTACTAATTGACAACCAGAAACGGCTCGCAAGAGTCCCCAGTACTGGATCAGACACATCTAGTAGGATTCCACTAAAGTATCAGGTAAGGTTTTCTAGTAGAAAGCTAAGAGAGCACAGGAAAGGCACTGCCATAAGAGAGGGAAATGCTCACTCTTGTTGGACCGAAAGCGAGTAGTATCCCTGCCACACAGCTCTCCTAATCTACTGCCCCCAGATAGCGATGTCACACTATCACTTTAATATTTAACACATTTACACACACGTAACTCTGATAAAAATATATCTAACTCTTTGCTAAAATTAAAATATTACATTAAATGATTGTCATGATATGCACATTGTTTATAATGCCGAAACTACAAAATATATAAAATCACATTGACGGTCTATAAAGGTTTGTCTCGGTAGTACTCCGGTTCAACGTGGTAAGTTCGGCCCTAATCGAATAAATTTGGCCGTCTTCGTTTCTTTAACTAAAAACAGAGTATTCTTGCTAGTTTATTTCCTGGGTAAACATTGTTGGTGATTGGTGAGATGAAGTTGTTTTATACTCAGCTTCTGTTCTGGGTGGTATAGATGAACTCTGAATTGTCAATGGCAGATAAATAGTCCTCACATTTCGCTGCAGTAGGAAGGTGAGATCTCTCCACATTCACTAATGATGTCAACATTTATGATACTGATGTAACCCGTTTATGCACATCATAAAAGCACCACCTAATTGAATCAAAGACACGAACAATAAATATGTATCCGCCCTCATAAGAAAGTTGTGGACTAATTTGCTATTAAGGTGTAGGTTAGCCAGACCCTCTTATGCTGTGTATTCTCGTTTCAATGATTTGATGTGATGAATATCCACACATACATATAAGATACATGTAGTCAACATCTCATGGTTGATAAGACATTTCCCATCTTATTCATGCACTGAGTGTCTCAATCATTCTTATATTCAAATGCCTACTTGCCTAGTTTACTGGGCGGCTCTACATAAAAATGATATTGTCACACAGCCATGGTAATAATCCCCTTCCAATGTATATAGCCGCATAAAATCACAATATGCTCATATTACACATAATTGGTAGAATAATAGAAGATACGCACATTGTAATATATAAAGGAAATAACACAGTACCGAGATTATACCGTATCAGAGAATTATCCTACTGCATATGGGTGACAGACACAGAAGATATTGAAGTACTAATATTACTCCTGACTGAGAATTATATTTTGCAACATGCTAACTAAGCAAAGGAAGATAACCAATAGATATCTTGTAAGGAAAAGGAGAAAACCAATATATATATATATATATATATATATATATATATATATATATATATATATATATATATATATATATATATATATATATATATATATATATATATTCAGAGTATTTCACTTAACAGTACGAAATCGCTAAACCCTATTGTAACATATAGAGAGAAGTATAGAAGGGTTCGAATCCTCTTCAAGATAGTTCTAACTATACTGGTATCAACCACAGGTATATCTCACCTTTGCTCCAAATGCTTCTAGGGTAAATTCATAATACACACACAAACCCTTTCTGCTCAGAACTATATTGTAAGTGACCAAATTATAATTCTGTATTCGGGTATATCAACAGTTGAAAATATTCCCTCACATATCGCTAATTGTATTCCGCCTATCACCTACGAGAGGGAAGAGCTCCGGTGGGAAGAGCTCCGGTGAAATAAAAACACACATCTTCGCTTTTTCTGTTCGTAATAGCTCTCGTTGTTTCCCATTTTAATTGCTGGTGCTTGTATCCAGTATATAGTCTTTATTATTTTGACATCTTACTCATCAATTCTAATATGTTCTAATATCTTGATAATTTCATCATGCTCCACTTTCTCAAATGGCTTGCTATAAGATTGTATAATATGAGAAAACATAAATACACGAATAAATAAATGAAAATAAAAAAAAAAAAGATAAATGGCATCCAAAGCCTTGGACAAGCTGTAATGATGTTATATGTGTTCATAATGATTACGAACGATTAAAACAATAAGATTAACAACAACCTAAGGCCTGCAGTCTGTCTCTCGTGTTCTGTGCAATGTTACAGTGCTGTTGATGGCAGCGTGTTGCACAATATGATATGTGACTACCAAATTACATAATATCATCTGTCTAATTCTGTATTTTTCTAGTAAACCAGACAACGTTTCTAAAGATTTAATTTTTAGTTTATTATTTAGTTTTAATCTAATGCTATTATTATATTGTTTAGTTCTAATTTATTAATTAATTCTTATGAAAGACGTAATGAGTTTCCTCTCTTGCCATTCAGATAACATCCATACTTGGCACTTGCTGCAGGGTGCTGCTAGAAATGCAATTTATCATTTATCGTTTGATTTCAATACTGATGTGCGCATGCATAAGTAAGTAATCGTGTCACGCGGTGAGTGTGTTAGACTCTATATTGTGTTTCTATTATTCTGTCGAGTCTTTCATCTTCTAGATATTTGAACTCTGAAGTAAGTTTTAAGTCAATGGTATGTTTTATGCTTCCTCTGCTACTCATTATTCCTAATTACAGCATAGGCGCTCAACCAACCCAGGCCCCAAGTCTTCCTATATTTTGCTATTTACTGCAGCACCCTCCATGGTCTCCCAACATTATTCAACACGGTTCTAGTTCTCTACTCCGTCTGTTTTACGGCTCCCTCTATTTTGTTTTCCGTGTGGGTTTCAGAGACATAACTTTCTGCTTATACTATTATCAGGTTTTTCTGACATCTAGGGACACCTGTCAAAATCTTGCTTCGCAATCACACAGGCTCGTAATAACTAACAGATGTGATAACAAACACTGTCACAGAATGACTATACGTGACACACGGCGAATACAATTATCAACACTTTATTCGCACTTCTCACTCGCCGCAAACATTACACAAAGCTGATGCCATTATACAATAAATATACACATTCAATGCATCAATGCATGACTTACAACACTACGTCCCAGGCGCACAGTCTTCTATACTCAAACAGGCGTTCTCTCTAATAGCGTTCACTCATACATGCAATACGAGCACACATTCCATCCATGTCTGTCCAGTACCACAGTCCGAGGCCGTCTGCCTTCTAACTCCAGTGAGTCCTCCGTGGTCGGGTTGCCTCCCTGCGTGGACTCTGTGTGCCACGCGTTCCATAACTGACCCTTCTCGTCACTGCGTAGTTAATGCCGCTCACATGTGTACCTGGCCGTAATTGCCAGGTGTCGATGATGAAGACACGGCATATCTGGAGGGGAGATTATGACACCATCCCGCTTCTTTTCCCCACCATCTACATCTCCGAACGTTCCGCAATATTGATACCACTTTAGTCCTTCTATTATGTACATAAAATAGTTAATAAATGTTTGTAGTTATTGACAATTCTCTCTCTCTCTCTCTCTCTCTCGTTAGAGAGAGAGAGAGAGAGAGAGAGAGAGAGAGAGAGAGAGAGAGAGAGAGAGAGAGAGAGAGAGAGAGAGAGAGAGAGAGAGAATAACAACGGAAGAGGAAAGCACTCGATGATAATCATTAAATTGTCTAACTAAACCCTAAGAAGACCAGCACAATGTCTAGGGGAAATACCCTTCAACTTTAGACTCGCATCTAAAGTGCAGTGACAAAGAGACATTGCAGAAAATTATACATAAATTCACCGTCTATAGTACTTATATAACGAATATCAACACCTCCAGGAAAAATACCATTAAGGCATGTAGATCACCAAACCCATCTATGATACAAATACGTGCTCATTTAACATAAATTTGCATAATATTCGCCCGTGTGTTACAGCAAACTTTAAATTGGAAGTAAAGAATAGTAACACTGTAACTTACCATGCGTGAAGGTTGGCATGGGACAACCTTTCCGTAGAATACGTTAGCTACAAAATGCAACCAACCGACAACAATCGTGATTCCACATCGCTGTCCAGGATGAAAGACTTGGGAGTAAGAATCGGCACAGCCTGACGCGAGAGGTACATCGGGAAAACAAAGCGCCTCGTCAATCAACACAGAACTGGCACTATTAGCCACCGGACGCTGATGCATATGCTGGGGGGAGGATCTGAGCACCTATGGACATGTCCGGAGTGCAATGAAGATACCCCAACTGATAACTGATAACTGACAACTGCAACCAACCGTAAAAAAGACTATAGATAAGCAATGGGTGATTCCGCCAACTAAAATGAAAGGAGGTTCTTCTGAATTAAGTATCCGGAGAAAGGCGCAAGAAGTCCAGAGAGTCCTTTCATCTACAAAAATTTCCAGAATTGGTACGTGGAGTATTTTACATATGTATGAAATGGAAAAGACAGAACATGTGATTATAGCAGTCAAAAGCCTTATCAACACAGATGAAAAAGTGTTGTTCTCAGGCAAGACATAAAATAATGCCCCTCAAAGTGAAGGAGTGTCCCTAATGCTGTCTAAAGAAGCAGATTAAGCACGAATAGAGTAGGAAGCAGCGGGTTCTAGAAATAACAGCAACAATTGGAACCAGGGAAAAAAGTAAACATGTGATCCACTGTTATGCGCAACAAAATCATGGATAAATCAGTTGATGGGGGATTTTAAACAAACATTAAAACATTATTGGTAAACGTAGGCATTTGACGAGATGGAATGAAGAATGCCTGGCATAAACGGTGCAGCCTGTTATATGCTTCTCTGTCTAAATTCACTAAGGGAATACAATGGTTTAAAATTTAACAAAGATATCCTAAAAAGCAGATAAAGAAATCCAAGAACTATACCAAAATATTGTTAAAGACACATTCAATGCAATATGACTGATTGGCACCTTGCCGTCTTGACAGACGATAGTTCGTAACATCGGGTTATCTCTGCATAACACAAAGCCGGGGCTGAATTTAGAGACCTTGTGTTGCCCATGCAGCATGATCCCTCTCTCGGCCTGTCTAGGTTACACCAGAGGAAAGATGACACCAATACGTCTGGAACAAGACAGGCTGCAGAAGCTGTCAGATCAGCAAAGCAATGCTCTAACTGTCCGCCTATCGGGGCTTAGGGCCTGGTCTGCCCTGCCATGACTTTTAGTCCTTAGGTTGCATTTCCTCACACCAGGATAAGGCTTCTACCCTCCCAGTTGCACTCTTCCGCCCGAAGCCGTTGGCACAATGTGGGGTGTCAGATTTGGTAATCGCCGCCCAACATTCGGCGCTAACAGAAGCAGGTAGTATCGTGTACTGTCATACGGTAACTCAGTCATATCTGACTAAGTTCAATGCAATAACCAAAATACAAAATATGGATGCACAATGGAAAATGATTTAAAAAAAAAAAAACAATAACTCCATTCATCAAACATACAATGATATATTATCAGAAAGAAGACAAACAGCAGACAAGAAATTGACGACTGAAGAAATCTTACAATTGATGGACAAAAAAACCGCTAAAATATAACAAAGAAGAATATGATAAGGTACATAAAGAAATAAGAGATATTATCACCTGAAGGCAAACGAAAATTGCTGAAATAAACATTGATTGATTGATTGATTTAGGAACCGACATCACAGCATTCGGGGCATTCCCATAAGCGATCCGTCCCCATCCCCAGCAGCCAGCGAAGAGTTCCAACACTAATAGTACCAGTAGCAATCTGATTATATGTCCGTCTCGCCAGATCGTCGGCCAGATCCTCTCGTCACCCCTCGCTGTCGCATTCTTGTCAAACCATGGTGATCAATTTGCTCCTCCGAGGTGTACACGTGTTCCCACAAGGCCGCAACCACGTCTGCCTTATCATGCATCAATACTCCCCCAAGTTTTACAGAGCCAGCCAATCTGTCCGCCTGTTCATTCCCCAGTACACCAGCATGCCCCGGAAAAAGATCCAGACGATGCTTGTCACCCGTGACTTCCGAAGCAAAGCAAGCCACTCTGCACGAAGCTTGCCTGTCTTCACCCTAATCAGCATGCTTTCTGAGTCAGTTACAATCACGATGTGTGTGTGTATCGTAGTCTCCATCTAGCGGAAGGCTGCACTGACCGCCTCCCACCTCCATTTTTAAGCTAGATGTCGTGTATCATATGCCAGGCTCTCCTGCACCAAACGTCGACCATTAGCTTTTGCTAAGAACTCCCAGGCACTTCTCCTGCCTCTCAACACCGAACCATCTGTGCATATAATCACATCACCCGGGAGAGCATTATCCTGAATTAGTTGCTGGATTTCCACTTCCGTGGCCCCTGTTGGCCACTCCCTGCACTCCCAGCTCAATGTGATTATAACTCTGCATAAGTCTGACTGCTCCTCTGGCACTCTGACCCACTCCTCTCCTCGCCTAATGTTCTCCAAGATGCACACCTGTCTGATCGTATCCTCCGCCTGAACCATCCATGATTTCCCTCTTATCAGTCGCTAACCTTTAACTACGTCCAGCGCTTCATGCAACGGATGATCTGTGTCAGCAACTACTCTGAGGTATGCCTTCGCCTGCATCACCTTGAGCCTACCAGCAATAGTCGGCAAAAAAAGGAAATAAACAGTGCAACAATAACTGCATTAAAACACATTAAAGATACAAGAACTATGCGCGGAAAATCAGTGAGTTTACAGGAAGTTAAATATTTGCAAAGCGATCCTTGAAATGAAAAAAAAAAAACCACACACACGCAAACACACACATACCCACACACACACACACACACACACACACACACACACACACACCCACACACCCACCCACACACACACACACACACACACACTCACACACACACGAAAGATATTAAAGGAAAAGGGTGATATAACAAACGAATGGAAAGACTACATACACGAACTATATAATTAGAAAAGATGGGTATAAAAAAAGAAGAAATATTGATTTCCTTGTTTGAGGAATAATATATTATTTTCCTACCAACGCTTCCAGGTATGGCAGACAAGTTAAAAGAAGTTTTAATTAGTTTCACCATCTTTGTTTGTTGGTGTAATAACTGAGTCTGGTTTAGACTATTTCGCAGTCACGAACTCATGGTGTCTGTGAAATAGATATTACTTTTCCCTTTTCTGCTTGATTAGCGAGTCAGCTTTTATTCCGATGGTCAATGCATTGTTTAATTTTCCTGCTCTTATGCTAGCCGCTAATACTTGTATAACATTTTTTTTTCTGAGCCAGTGACTATCAATTGCTATTGCTAATGGTTTTCCTCCCCATGATCTCTATTTATGCGTCGGGTCTAACTGGCTTTCCTTACTTGCTACCTTCAAGCTGTCCCGCCCATGAATACATGGCCCATGAAGGAAACAAATACGACCAAGGAAGGTTGACTTGCAAGTGGCTATACCATCCCATTGAAAACTGTAGCTGCAAAATCCAACCATCAATAATGTATTCTAGAATCACAACAACAATTGTTATAACCACAAAAACAAAGAAGGTAGACATTAATGTGCCCCAGTATTATGCACTAACAAATGATACGGAAAATCAGTTAAGAAAGATTTTACAAGAAACTGCAAAATACTATATGTAATAAAAGAAATGGCAATATCACAATTTTGAAAGGCGATCTGAAGGCCGTGAAGGGATTGACCAGCATGGGTTATGAAGAGATCACATGGAATCATGGGGCGAGGAAAGATAATTATTCATCAATATGTGCATATTGAATCAGTTTCATAGAAGGAAGAGTTTTACCACACAAAAGAATATAAAAGCCACATGGGTATCACCAGACTACAATACAGAAAATCAAATGTATAGTAACTGTATTAATAAGAAATTTAGATCATCTATAAATGACGTAAAAGTTGTTAGAGGTGCAGATATAGATTGATATCACCATCTGCTGGTAAGTACAATTTAAATGACATTCATGAGACAATAATATCTCATAAACGTGGAAATCATTAACATGTTATCTAATATCTAAGGGAAAAAAAGGACTACGGTTAGTCTCTAATAAGTACTAGATGCTACAACGGTTAGTAGACGAGGTCGGTCACGATTGCGGCAGACAGTTGTATTGTTCTGTAATTGCTCATTTTTTCGCGTAGGAGATGGATAATTTCATCACTTGCGTGTAATTTCTGGGCCAGGATGTAACCCATGAGTTTCCTCTCAAGATTTTCACCTGTGCTACGGAGTTCGTGCATCTGAGCGAATCAATCTTTGAGTGTATTTGGCAGCGTGTTGTTACTGTGGTGTTTTGATTTCTTCATCATGGCGGACCAGCGTTTGTGCCCCGTACAGAGGGTAACACTAGGGAGGAAGCCTAGAAGATTAATAAACCAATACAGAACTGGTGTCGATAGCCGCTACACTCTGCGGGACTTACCAAGGAGGGGATCCGAGTACTTATGGACTGAATGTTTCGATGTATTTGAATGATCTGTCAACTAACTAACTAACTGACTGACTGACTGACTGATGACTGACTGACCGACTGACTGACAGACGGACTGACTGACTGACTGACTGACTAACAGAAGAATGCCGATGTCGTGAAATACTGAAGAGTTAATGATTCCCAGATGGACGACTGTATACACCGACTAACCAGGTAGGAGAAGGGTTAACCAACAAAGGAGTGACCAGGCGCATGTGTTTATAGGTCAAGACACAGAAGGGGCCGGCTAACCGCACAGGTAAAAGGTCGAGTGGAAAAATTGGTTTGCGACTAAAGCAGAGAGATTATTGGACGGCATATTGCAGTATGGATGTGAAACGGTTCAGAGCTGTAATTTTCCACTAACAATGATCATGCAGTCTGGATGTGAGGTGTCCAGCAATGTCAAGGACTATGCGGCAAAAATGACCGATATAAAGAGGGTCAATTCTTTGTGTAAGTTTAGTGTGTGTTCCAAACTGACCTGAAGGAGATATGTTCTTGAGTGGGAATAGAAATACACGTCCCTAATGATGGAAAGAGGGGATAATAGTGTGTTATTCGCTAAGTGTTTTTTCGATTCCAGGAACATAGATGCCTAAATAAGGTATAAAGATATTAGATATAGTTTAGCATAGGAATATAGATGTGAATGAATAGCATTTACCATTGCTTTCTATTAGTAGATAGTTTAGACTTTGGTGAATTCATATGTCTTATGCGGGTGTTCACTTCGGAAGCCTTGTCATTATGGCTGGAGAAGGACACTTGCATAAGTAGTAGTAAGGGGCGGACGCTTATCACTGGATTTGTTATACTTTTCCAGGTTCCACTCTCCTAGTGAAAGCAGAGAAGAGATGAAGAGGAATACCCTTGAACAAATAAAGTACTTACATGGAACCAAACAGAATATGAACATATTTACGATGAAGAAAGAAATAAGTTAAATAAAATACAGAACACTGTATGCTCAAACGAATATACCACAAAACCCTTAAAAGGAAAGGATGTTAAACTGTGGCAAGCAGGGATACTTACAACTACATACGTATTGTAAGAATAAAGAAGAAATAAGAGACAAGCCAAACAGTAATAGTAATCAAAGACTATAGGAAGAACTGTGGCGATGTGGTGGTTTTTCGATGTTGGATACTTACCGTCATGAAACAGATTCAGGAGCATTCATAAACTTACGGGACTTTTATTACGGTACCTTGACTCTGTGGTGAACAGTTTTTTGTTTCAAACAATCACGGATTTACCATTAGATGCAAGCATACAGATCATCCGGGTGAGCTCTGTCCTGTTTGATGTGCTGTCCTGTGATCTTGAAGAATGAAAGGGCGAGAAGCAACAACGCTGATAGACATTCAGAGTTCATATCTGGCAACCACACTAGAAGAACATACCAACTACATAGACAATATCCATACATACACCAGACATAGTTTTTATTAATAAATCTTTTATCTTATCGTTGAAAGGAACTGTTGTCGGAGTATGTGTTGAGGGAATAATAGAGAGAGAGAAAGAAATAGATATATGGAATGGAAGACAGAAGAGAGGAGTGTAGACCAAAGTCAGTCAATAATCCCAACAGATAATAAGTTTAAAGATGTGCTTGTTGATTCCAGTCTTCTCTCGGGAAATTAACAGGACATAATTGGTGGAGCGAGCGGGATACGTACATACAGAATACCCATATGACCGGAAGGCATAACATGGCATATGAATAAAGGGGTACTTGCATATTGGCACAGGCATAGCGGAGTACCTACATGTTGGGACATACTGATTGGAATAAATAGAAGTATATATTGATGACTTTTAATGGAAGGACGTCCATTGGATATATGGTGCCATTACATTTATGGTAGAAACATTTCATTAATGCTGGTGACTTTGCAGTGAGAAAGTTCCAGACAGAGTGAATGTGGATAGGTGGTAAGACACATTAAATACCTAGTCACACGGTCACACGTCTACATAAGTCTTTATCCTATATCTCCTCTTGTGGATGAGAGAGTGGTTGTGATGTACTGTGTGGTGTTGTAGATTTATAATATTAGATAGACATAGATAAATGATATAGGTTCTAGGTAGATTATCTGTTTATAGTGAGTATTCTTTACTGCTTGAGGTGTCTTTACGCAACGTGCTGACTTATCTGCTGTAACTATGGCGACTCCTAAAGTAACTACAGCCGAACTGAGGGCCAACGGGGAGGCAATTGGTTTAGCCGGTTCCGAGCTAACTGATTATATACAAGAAAGAGAGCGAGAGGTTCGTCAAGCGGAAAGGGAGGAGCGGAAGACCCAGTTGGAAGCAGAAGAAGCCCACAAGATAAGGGAACATGAATACCGCATGCGAGAACTGGAGCTCAAGACACAAACTAAGGGAGAAATAGATGGAGTGGAAGGAAAGTTCTTCTTCACCTGGTGCAACCCATATGAGTGGACATGGTTACCATGCCATGAAGTTTCCCTTAGCTGTCTACGATCAGTCTAAGGAACGCTTTGACCAGTACGCATCTCGTTTCGAAGCAATGTCAGTCGCTATGGGGCTGGATCGGAGCAGATGGGCTCTTAAACTATCCCAGGGATTAATCGGTTCGGGATTCGACGTGTACACACGCTTACCACCAGGACAGGAAAATAATTACCAGGAATTAAAAGCCGCTTTGATGAAGCATTTTGACATCACCGCACAAACGTATAGGAAGAAGTTTAGATCGTCTAGACGAGAGCCGGGAGAACTATTCGCCGCCTACAGTCTGAGGCTGAAATCCTATCTACAGAAATGGATGGACTTGGCAGAATTCAAGAGGGATTATGAGAGTCTCGAAGAGATGATGGTGGTAGACCAAGATGCGAAAGCAAATGTCGAAACCTCTCAGAACCTTCTTGGGAGAACAAGGGGCGGAACGGATTGATGTTGTGAATAAGCTGGCGGAACGATTCGTGGAAGTACATGGTGAAACTGAGGAACTAAGTACACAAACCAAAGGTCAGGAGAAACCAGAGAAAAAGAAACCTAAAAACTGGGAAGGAGAAAAAGGGGAACCTTATATAAAGCACACAGAGGAGAGTTCAGAGAAGGTGAAGGTAGGAAACCAGAGCACCTCGAATTCTCAAGCGAAACGACAGTGGTCTGAGAAGTGGTGTTCATTTTGCAAGGCGGCCTCTCACAACACCAAAGACTGCAGATCGAAACCTAAAAGTTCTTACTTCGCAGCATGCAAAGTGATTCCTACATCGGTGATCACAGACAAGGCTGAGGTCGGCGAAGGAGAAAGGAACAAAAAGGACACACGGAAACCTAGGAAGGGAACAGGGTGCACTCACTGCCAGTCGACAACACATAATACTGTGGACTGCAGATGCAAGGCCAAACACGCCAATTGCATAACCAACCTCGAGGAATCAAAAGAGGAAGGCAAGGAAACGGTCAAGGAGATGAAAGACACTCAGGACCAAGAGAGACCACCTGTGGTTGAACTTATTGAAGTCAATGGCCAGCAGGTTGCTTGTCTCTACGATACCGGTTTGGATGGGGAAGCGGTGGTGGACGCCAGCTTGGTAAGCCCAGACCAACTTACAGGGGAGACCATAGAAATACAGCCGGCAATGAGGAGTGCTGTTACCATGACGCTGCCAATCGCCAAGGTGGAGATTAAATCCAGGTACGTCACGGGCATTATTCCAGCTGCTGTATTATCTGACTCCTTATTTCCCATGATCATTGGCACGAAATATGTCTTTTTGGGGATGCCCAAACAGCCAGCCCACAAGGGAACAGTAGTCAGTGGATCTCA
This sequence comes from Cepaea nemoralis, assembly GCA_014155875.1. Classification (NCBI taxonomy): domain Eukaryota; kingdom Metazoa; phylum Mollusca; class Gastropoda; order Stylommatophora; family Helicidae; genus Cepaea; species Cepaea nemoralis. The sequence goes on along the minus strand of JACEFZ010003501.1, from coordinate 103,973 downwards.
AGGGAAGGAAAAAGAGGCAGAGACACTATGCGACAACTCAGGGATAGGAGAATTGCATACTGCCCAGAGGAAGGATACTACGTTGCATCCTTGCTACAGGAAGCTGCAAAGAAGTGCTGAGCCACCAGAACGGGGACAGTACTTTCTGAAGAATCAACTACTCTATCGGAGAGCTGGGAGGGGAGATAACCTGCACGAGCAGTGGGTGGTTCCAGAGACCCACCGTCCTCACATTCTTCAGAGTGGACACATCATAGGCGAGAATCGACATATGGGTGTCAGAGAGACCTTGCAGCAAATATCCGGCCATTATTGCTGGCCAGGAATGACCGGAGATGTACGCCGGTGGGTGAAGTCTTGTTCGGAGTGCCAGAAAGCACCACCCAACAAGCGAATTAAGAGGAAACTAGCTCTTAAAGTGGAAGACAAAGTGGAAGTGTGGAGTCCAGCAGAGACCAATATACTCCAAGTAGGATGGAAAGGACCTTATCCTGTGGAAAAGGTGGTGTCCAAGAACATCTACAAAATACGGATCGGGGAAGAGAAGAAAAATCTCCCTAGACATCTCATTAGGAAATATGAAGAGAGATCCGGGAGCAAAGCTTCGCACTTTATGGTGATGGCAGCCATTGGGACAAAGGTTACCAGTCCAGACGAAGACCAGAGATCGCCAGTACAACATAGGAGGGCCTATGGGACAGTACGTGATAGGTCAGATTTACCCAACGACAGGAGGAGGGAAATCACAAGTCAGGGAAAGGACAAGAGTGAAAGTTTCACCGGTAACCAAGTTCAGAAGGGGTGGGTAACGTCGGGAAAAGCGAGAATTACCCAGGACTCCAACCAAAGATTGGCTGACCAGATACAATATCGCCCAAGATGGTCCTGGAAGCAAAAGTCCAGGAGATTTGGGAAAGACGACTCGGTCCATCGAGGACGAGGTGGAACATCCCCAGAGGCAAAGCCGGGGGAAACCAAGAGGACATGGAAGCAGTGTTACAATCAGGATGGGACAATCCGTCTGTATTGTGAGCCGTCGCTGACGCAAGTCGAAAGTAGGTCGACCGGACGTACAGGAGCGAGGAGCCAACACTAGTTTCAGTCGTGAGTAGTATAGTAGGGTGTCAATTAGAGCGCCTACTGGATAATGAGATGAGCCATGTGAGGATCCAATCATATCATCAACACGTGATGTTAATAGCTACTTCGCAGAAGCTCAACGCACGGTGGATGTGATGGACGTTGTTGCTGCAACTGGACTTCACAGTGGAATACATCCTTGGTAAGGAGAATGTATGAGCAGATTTCTTATCCAGACATTCAGCTCCGGAGGAAGAAGACTAGGATTGTGGATCATGGGAATCAAACCTACAGTGAGAAAGATTCGACGCGGTCTAATCTCTTAAGAGGGGGCCTATGTCGTGAAATACTGAGAGTTAATGATTCCCAGATGGACGACTGTATACACCGACTAACCAGGTAGGAGAAGGGTTAACCAACAAAGGAGTGACCAGGCGCATGTGTTTATAGGTCAAGACACAGAAGGGGCCGGCTAACCGCACAGGTAAAAGGTCGAGTGGAAAAATTGGTTTGCGACTAAAGCAGAGAGATTATTGGACAGGCATATTGCAGTATGGATGTGAAACGGTTCAGAGCTGTAATTTTCCACTAACAATGATAATGCAGTCTGGATGTGAGGTGTCCAGCAATGTCAAGGACTATGCGGCAAAAATGACCGATATAAAGAGGGTCAATTCTTTGTGTAAGTTTAGTGTGTGTTCCAAACTGACCTGAAGGAGATATGTTCTTGAGTGGGAATAGAAATACACGTCCCTAATGATGGAAAGAGGGGATAATAGTGTGTTATTCGCTAAGTGTTTTTTCGATTCCAGGAACATAGATGCCTAAATAAGGTATAAAGATATTAGATATAGTTTAGCATAGGAATATAGATGTGAATGAATAGCATTTACCATTGCTTTCTATTAGTAGATAGTTTAGACTTTGGTGAATTCATATGTCTTATGCGGGTGTTCACTTCGGAAGCCTTGTCATTATGGCTGGAGAAGGACACTTGCATAAGTAGTAGTAAGGGGCGGACGCTTATCACTGGATTTGTTATACTTTTCCAGGTTCCACTCTCCTAGTGAAAGCAGAGAAGAGATGAAGAGGAATACCCTTGAACAAATAAAGTACTTACATGGAACCAAACAGAATATGAACATGTTTTAGATGAAGAAAGAAATAAGTTAAATCAAATACAGAACACGGTATGCTCAAACGAATATACCACTAAAACCCTTAAAAGGAAAAGATGTTAAACTGTGGCAAGCAGGGATACTTACAACTACATACGTATTGTAGGCATAAGAAGAAAGAATAGACAAGTCAAACAGTATTAGTAATAAAAGACTATAGGAAGAACTGTGACGATGTGGTGGTTTTTCGATGTTGGATACTTACCGTCATGAAACAGATTCAGGAGCATTCATAAACTTACGGGACTTTTATTACGGTACCTTGACTCTGTGGTGAACAGTTTTTTTGTTTCAAACAATAACGGATTTACCATTAGATGCAAGCATACAGATCATCCGGGTGAGCTCTGTCCTGTTTGATGTGCTGTCCTGTGATCTTGAAGAATGAAAGGGCGAGAAGCAACAACGCTGATAGACATTCAGAGTTCATAACTGGCAACCACACTAGAAGAACATACCAACTACATAGACAATATCCATACATACACCAGACATAGTTTTTATTAATAAATCTTTTATCTTATCGTTGAAAGGAACTGTTGTCGGAGTATGTGTTGAGGGAATAATAGAGAGAGAGAAAGAAATAGATATATGGAAGGGAAGACAGAAGAGAGGAGTGTAGACCAAAGTCAGTCAATAATCCCAACAGATAATAAGTTTAAAGATGTGCTTGTTGAGTCCAGTCTTCTCTCGGGAATTTAACAGGACAGCCGACAGCAGATTAAAAACATTTGAAACGAATTATGTTTAGACGTTCTTTTAAAAGGGAGCGGATGGGTAATCCACGATACCTTTAACAAACATAAGAAAAAAAAATTATAACAGTGATACGAACTCTTGATAACAGAAATAGACAATTAAAATAAAAGCTAGAACCAAAGGACAATATTCAAAACCTACTAAAGAAATTTGAAAGTGGATTACGGTAAATAAAGGCAATATTTAAATACCCAGCAGATGAGACAACAGCAACGAAAGGAAGCCTATGGGACTTTACAGCACTACAAGAAAAATAGCAGAACAATGTAACCAACTAAGTGAACTGATCAGAAATAGTAATGGGAAAGGTTTCACCAACACAACATATCAAATGAACTGATGGGTTGACTACTCTGAGGAACCTCTGAATAGACAAGTCAGAGAAGTACTCATCTTCAACCGCTAGATATCAGCCATATTTGTTGCGCTGATAATCAACAATGAGAAATCACCTAAGGAAGAAAAAGCTATTTATCTACTGAAGGATGGAAAAGCTGCTAATTCAAACGGCATTTACGCAGAAGTTTTTGAAACCAATATAAACACGCTAACGGAGTTACTGCACACATTATTTGGCTGTCTGGGAGACTGAAAAATATCAGCATAATTAAAAACAGAACCAAAATAAAAGGATATCTGGTGAAGCTACACAGGAAATTATACCTCAAGAAGTGCACAAATTATATAAGTATAATGTTATTTTTGGTTCCTGTGGAAATATTCGCTGATATAGCGAAATCAGATGCAAAATAAGTTAAACACGCATGATAGGAGGTCACAACAATTAGGTGGACACATTAATACGGGAAAGGCAAAGATAATGATGGGAATAAATTCTGCAAATTGTAACCCAACTATCTTTCTGAAACCTCACTGCAAGCGGTGGAATCATACATATATTTAGATTCCAACAACGACAAAACCCCGGGAACGTTAGAGATAATAAAACAAATGACAAAATGTGCTTTTATAGTACTATACACAATTTGTGGAAGTCAAAAGAAATTATTTAGTACCAAACTCAGAATATTCACTTCTAACGTTAAACCAGCAGTAATGCCGTTTCGATAAGAAATATGGAGATAGACTAAAACAATTACTATTAAAATACAAACATTCATCAACTTGTGCCTGTACAGAATATGGCTACAATGATATGATATAATCTACAATGCGGAACCTATAAAAACAACTATACAAATTCCAGCGAATTAAGGTGGGAAGAAAAGATGTTACGACTGATAGGACACAGACTGAAAACATCTGTTAATTGTATTACTAAAAAGTCCTTTTTCTGGATGCCACATTGCAAAGCAAATAGTGGCAGATCTAAACACCTACGAAGTAGAGAAATGGAAATAGCGTGGAGAACATGGAGGGAGATAAACGAGAATTGAAAAGGTTGAGGAAGCCCAAAGTCCAAAATCAAGAGAACGCCTACAAAGAAGGTGGAGGGATAGAAAGTGGAGTGGTAGAATGCGATGTTATAGTATAGAAGCAGATGCATAAAACTAATGTTGAGTGGAGCCGAATCACCGATATTAGAAAGAAATCCAAACATTGTGTTTATAGCAAAGAGCCTCACAGGCATATGAAGTTTTAAAAAAAAGAAAGTAAATTGTATTGCGCATGATCTACATGTATTAAGTGAAGAATATCAAGTAATATGCTGGCCAGAAGCTTATAAACATAACAGCTGGCCTCGGGGACATAAGAAGTGTTGCTTGTTACGATGATGAAAAACGAACAGCCTATTATCCACATGCAGCGCATTCTCATGAGCATATGATGAAACTGGTAATTGTATTTTCTTGCCTGTGAAGTCGCAAGCCTGTTGCTGTGACTGTACAGGGTGGGTGTGTCAAGATGACTGAGAAAATGCACGTATAATGCGGATATAGTCTAGCGAGCTCGATAATTTAATATTAGTGATCAAAGAGAAATATACCGTACAGCGGAGTTTCCAAAGCTATTCAGACCGAAGCGATTCTTGTACTAGGACTCCTGCTGCTGTTGGAGATGAGGATGAAGCGCATATGGGAATGTCCAAAGTGCTGTGATGTCCGTTTCTGACTCAACTCATGTGATAACGAAGGAATCCTTACATCAGAAACAGTGTATGATGGAAACTATTATTCATTATCCAGTATTATTTATGCATTGAAGTTACGCTCTAATGCGTCTCAGGCACTTTCTGCTCTAGTCGCCACCATGTAACAGATAGTTTCTAGAATGCAACTCTTCAAGCAGACAACCACGTGAAAACAGGTCTATATACCCTTGCTAGCTAGCACTTGGCTTGGATTCTGTTGGAGATAGCAAGATGTATAGAAGCTTGATCGCCCACGCCAGGCGGCAAGGCGTATAATGATGATGGTATCTCTTGTATCACCCTGTCGAGGTGGAGTATTTTCTCACACACGTGAGCCTACATTTAACCTAGACAATTATTGTCTTCTCCCATCACACACATTATTGATATTCATATGCCCATCCATTACAACGATAACAGTTAATTACTTTGTTCTAACATCATGTCTGCCGTCTCCCTGGCCTAGGTGTTATCGTCTTTCTTCGTAATCCCGTATATTCTCATGAGTAACGTAAACTGCGCGAGTAAACTCCGCTTACTCCGCGTAAACTCCGCTTTGTAAATCACGGGGTATGTGAGCCGGCCGCTCAGAAAGCAATGGCAAACTACTGAGCGTAATCTTGCCTAGTATATCAACAGCAGCTAAAAAATGCTCATGTTGACTGCAACGTCCTGTAAGGGATATGCAACACACACACACACACAAAGAAAAAAAAAGCAAATATCATGTGTAAAATATAGGAACTTACACGGACACAACATGGATCCTTGGGAGTAAACAAAACGGTTACCAATTTGATTGAAGCAAAACGGTTACCAATTTGTCCAAGCACTAATAGCAAAATCAGAAGCTGAATTACAAGACCACATGAATAGTCTAAACGAAATGTGTAGGGAACATAACATGAACATTAGCACAAGCAAAACAGAGGTAATGACTATAACTAAAGAAGAACAAACAACAACAATTCACCTAAACGAACATTCCTTGAAACAAGTAAAGCGTTTCAAGTACCTAGGAAGTATAATGTCATCAAATGGCAGATCAGAAGACGAGATCGAAAATAGGTGCAACAAGGCAAATCAACTCATTGAACAAATGGCACCAATACTAAAGAACACACATATATGAATAACTACTAAGAAAGCACTTTACAACACAATCGTCCTACCAGCTCTATGCTACCAATGACAGAAAAAGATAAAAGAAAAATCACAACAACAGAAATGAGATTCCTGAGAAGAATACTCAACGTATCAAGAAGAGATAAGATCAGAAATGAAGAAATCAGGACTAAAATGGGGGTTAAAGCAGAACTAGATTTTATTAGAAAGCAGCAAGTCAAATGGTTTGGCCATGCAAGTAGGTTACCAACTAACAGCATACCACAACAAGCAATGATGTACAGACCAGATGGAAACAGAGGAAGAGGCCGATCATGTAAACGTTGGACGGAAGTAATAGCAGAGTCCATGGGAATATCGATATATGAAGCCCATAATCGGGCACTCTCACGATGTTTAGACTTCACCTCGACACCGCAACGTACAAAAGGAACATGATGAGATGAGATGAGATGAGACTATCTGTGAAAAAAGTCTACTAGTAACTCCACATATGATACTGCTATATGGCAAAATCGCATAGTGCATACAGTGTTGTCGTTTCCTCTACCGTACAATAAAGACATCTATGAAGTCAGAATAAGTAAGAAAACTAAAGGTCCCTTTACACACATTAAAGGGCATTGGGCATATGTACTAAAGCCATTTATTTATAGACGTGGTCAGTATTACACTGGCCTCCTTAACTTCCCAAGACATTGCCTAGTACCCATTTTAGGCTCGGTCGACCTCGGAAAGAAGCTCATAAAAATAATTCGAATCCGCCCCGATGCGGATGGAACCTTCAACCCTGGGCCGCCAGACGAGCGACTAACCACAACGCTACTGTGGCTCTCTATGAAGTCAAAGGCCAACACAAACTGCCACATGTTTCGACTGTTTCCTTGTTAATGTCCGTTGTGGAGAGAAAAACAAGGCTAAGAATGTTCATTGTTGATGCCAAACATGACTAAATGTCAAACTAAACATTATCAGTGAGTATTATCTTTCATATGAGTTGCCTCGATATATGAATAGCATCCTTCAGAGCTCGATCAACTATAATCTTGGATTGACTGACTGATTGAAGTATAGGACCACTGTATCGATCCTCGATATATCGAACCTCAATTTCCCCCGCCAGTCGATCCCCGACATCAGTTTAGCACACTGGAAACAGTAGATTATTACCCAGATCACCAACCGGAACTCTCAACTATGTATGTGGACATAATTTAATTGAAGTCCTGGTATATCACACTAGGTCTCAGATGTTGTTATCAAATAAATCAATGTCACACAACACATCTCGTCATGACCATTGACACAACATCTCCCCCATCACCGCCTATCAGAAACAATCTCGATCTTTCGCTGGAATCCTTGCCTGTAGAATGTTCATGGCCAGGGTGTCTTGTATGCCTTGTGTCCACCTTCGTGTTGGTGGAGCCCTGTCTCTTGTTCCAGCAACCATGCCTTCCATGACGGTTCTGTCTAAACCAGTGATTTTACATGTGACCAGATTTCTAAACCAGTGACGTTACATGTGACCAGATTATTTTTAAACCAGTGACGTTACATGTGACCAGATTATTTCTAAACCAGTGATGTTACATGTGACCAGATTATTTCTAAACCAGTGATGTTACATGTGACCAGATTATTTCTAAACCAGTGATGTTACATGTGACCAGATTATTTCTCAACCAGTGACGTTACATGTGACCAGATTATTTCTAAACTAGTGATGTTACATGTGACCAGATTATTTCTAAACCAGTGACGCTACATGTGACCAGATTATTTCTAAACCAGTGACGCTACATGTGACCAGATTATTTCACTGTCTCAAAGAGTCAGCTGGTGAAATTAGAGCGCATACAGAACGAAGCGATGCGAGTCATTCTGAGATGCACCAGAGACACCCCAGTTGTGTGTATGCGTTACATCCTTGGTTTGCCGTCTGTTGCAGGTAGGCTCAAGGTGATGCAGGCGAAGGCATACCTCAGAGTTGCTGCAGACACAGATCACCCGTTGCATGAGGCGCTGATAGCCGTTAAGGGTCAGCGACTGATAAGAGGGAAATCATGGATGGCTCAGGCGGAGGATACGATCAGGCAGGTGTGCCCCTTGGAGAACATTAGGAGAGGAGAAGAGTGGGTCAGAGTGTCAGCAGAGCAGTCAGGCTTGTGCAGAGTTATAATCACATTGAGCTGGGAGTGCAGGGAGTGGCCAGCAGGGGCCACGGAAGTGGAAATCCAGCAACTAATTCAGGATAATGCTGGCTCAGGTGATATTATTATCTACACAGATGGGTCGGTGTTGAGAGGTAGGAGAAGTGCCTGGGGGTTCTTAGCAAAAGCTAATGGTCGACGTTTGGTGCAAGAGAGCGTGGCATATGATATCACAACATCTAGCTTAAGAATGGAGGTGGAGGCGGTCAGTGCAGCTTTCCGCTGGATGGAGAATACGACACACACACACACACACACACACACATCGTTATTGTAACTGACTCAGAAAGCATGCTGAGTAGGGTGAAGACAGACAAGCTTCGTGCAGAGTGGCTTGCTTCGCTTCGGAAGTCACGGGTGACAAGCATCGTCTGGATCTTTTCTCCGGGGCATGCTGGTGTGCTGGGGAATGAACAGGCGGACAGATCGGCTGACTCTGCAAAACTTGGGCTAGTATTGATGCATGATAAAGCAGACGTGGTTGCAGCCTTGTGGGAACACGTGTACACCTCGGAGGAGCAAATGGATCGCCATGGTCTGGCAAGATTGCGACAGCGAGGAGTGACGAGGGGATCTGGCCGACGATCAACGCTCAGAGGAAAGGCGAGACGGATATATAATCAGATTGCTACTGGTATTATTAGTGTTGGAACTCTTCGCTGGCTGCTGAGGATGGGACGGAGCGGTTATGGGAATGCCCCGAATGCTGTGATGTCGGTTCCTAAATCAATCAATCAATCAATCAATCAAGATTATTTCTAAACCAGTGACGTTACATGTGACCAGATTATTTCTAAACCAGTGACGTTACATGTGACCAGATTATGTCCATATCCGAGACATGACGCTCTTTCTGAACCAGTTTTGTTTGATACTAAGATCTTGTTGAATATCCACTATTTTTACCTCTTCTTGGGCCATGAGATTTATATAATTATTCTCCAACATTTAATTTTAAAAATCTTGTTTTTCTTCTTTATTTATTGCAAAATTGTCAATGATTCACATTAATTTGCTGCTGCAGGAGAAATTGTTTTAAAAATTTGATACTTTAATTTATTTGCTGGTGTTGTGCTACAGAGGTAATACTGTTTACCTTTGTATATGAAAATAATTCTACTGAAACTATTTTCTATAATAATTAGTTTCACATTGTGTAATAAAATTAATATTAGACGCGCAAGAAAAATGCAAAAGATAAGTCCTGCTATAAGGACTAACCTAACACTTTGATGATCTCTGTACCACCCTCCCCCATACCTCATTTCAACTTGGGTTTAACAAACTCTACTGAGTGTTTTGATAGCCGCATATAACGTTCAAGCTTCGCGCGGCAAGTGGTGGTTGTTTCTATGGCTAGATGTCAGCTTTCATAACTTCGATGATTGTTACCTTTTCCTATCATACATAACATTTGAGCTTCCATTTGGGAGTCTACATAGCCAAGTGGCTAGCACGCGCTTCTGCCGGCCCTGTGGTAATGTATTCAAATCCCCACCGCGGCCGTGAGATTTTGACAAGCTGACTGGGTTACCGGGTTCACCCAGCCTAACATTGGTACTAGGACATGTTTTGGGAACTACACGAAGTCGACGTGATAATGACGTCACCCAGCGAGTATCGATTGGTCTATACAATCTTATAACTGCATGTATCCACAACACCTGAAGGCGTGAACTTGCAACGTGTGTAAGTGTTGTCGGGATGTGTGGATGTGTGTATGCCTGAAAGAGCGAGCGAGAGAGAGAGAAAGAGAGAGAGAGAGAGCGAGAGAGAGAGAGAGAGAGAGAGAGAGAGAGAGAGAGAACAAGATAGATGAGTATTTATGAGAGAGAGAAAGAGAGAGAGACAGAGAGAGAGACAGAGAGAGAGAACACGATAGATGAGTATTTATGAGAGACAAAGAGAGAGAGAGAGAGAGAGCGAGAGAGAGAGAGAGAGAGAGAGAGAGAGAGAGAGAGAGAAAGAGTAGTATGCATATGAGCGTGAGGAGTATGCACATGTGTGAGAGCAGTATACACATGAGAGAGAGAGAGAGAGAGAGAGAGAGAGAGAGAGAGAGAGAGAGAGAGAGAGAGACATATGAGAGAAAGAAGTATACATACGAGAGAGAAGTATACACATGAGTGAGAGTATATATTAGAGTGAGAGGAGTATACATATGATCGACAGAGAGAGAGGAGCACATATATGAGAGAGAAGTATAAATAAGAGAGAAAGAAGTATAAATATGAGTGTGAGGAGTATACACCATAAGTGAAAGGAGTATACATATGAGAGAGAGAGAGAGAGAGAGAGAGAGAGAGAGAGAGAGAGAGAGAGAGAGAGAGAGAGAGAGAGAGAGAGCAGGTAGTATACAAATTAGAAAGAGAGAAATAGAGAGAAACGTATACTAATGAGAAAGAGTATACATACTAGTATGAAGAAAAGGAGTATAAATATGGGAGGGAAGGGGAGAAAGAACAACAAGCAATGATGTACAGACCAGAGGGAAGTAGAGGGAGAGGCCGACCATGTAAGCTATGGATGCAGGGAATAACTATCCATGGGAATATCGATACATGAAGCCCTTAAGAGGGCACTCTCCCGCTGTTTATACTTCTGTTTATACTTCACCTTGACACCGCAAGGTACAAGAGGAACATGATGAGCTGAGGGAGAAAGAGATTATATAATCTCATCATGTTCCTCTTGTACCTTGCGGTGTCAAGGTGAAGTATAAACAGAAGTATAAACAGCGGGAGAGTGCCCTCTTAAGGGCTTCATGTATCGATATTCCCATGGACAGTTATTCCCTGCATCCATCGTTTACATGGTCGGCCTCTCCCTCTACTTCTCTCTGGTCTGTACGTTATGAGAGAGAGAGAGAGAGGGAGGGAGAGAAAGAGGAGAAATTGTGAACATAAAATCACCTAATCAGGCAGATTGTTAGAGGGACAGTAGTACGCTCGGATATACTGCCGGCAGACAGGACACCCGACCAATACTCAGATAGTTATACACACAGACATATGGCTAAATAAATACATACATAGATAAATAGAAAAACCATCGACATATATGTCGATAGATAAGCAGACAGACATACCGGACAAAAACAGACAGACAGACAAAGACAGACAGACAGACAGACAGACAGACAGACAGACAGACAGACAGACAGACAGACAGACAGACAGACAGACAGACAGAGGGACGGACGGACGGACGGACGGACGGACGAACGGAGGGACGGACGGAACGGCGGGCGGACGGGCGGGCGGGCGGACGGACGGACGGACTGACGGACGGACGGACGGACGGACGGATGGACGGACGGATGGATGGATGGATGGATGACTGGATGGATGGATGGATAGATAGATGGATAGATAGATAGATAGATAGATAGATATATAGATAGATAGATCGATAGATAGATAGATAGATAGATAGATAGATAGATAGATAGATAGATAGATAGATAGATAGATAGATAGATAGATAGATAGATAGATATATAGATAGATAGATAGATAGATAGATATACAAATAGATAGAAAATATACGATATAGCACACATAAATAAATATTACATAACGTTGTTATGTTTGCAGTTGATTTATTCCTCCTCACTCTTTATTTCATACAGTTTCTGCTACAACCTTGAGACATCCACTCTCACCACCCTCTTCCCCCCCCCTCCTCCACACACACACACACAGACACGTTACACCCTAAACATCTGTACCGACCCCACCAAAAGTAGTACACAACCACTCGCTCCAAAAGCTATAAATATTCTCTGGATGGCCTGATAGGATTGTTTCCTGTATTTGCTGAGTGATTGCCATCTCTCCTGTAGTTATGTCTTCTCCCAGAAACTCATTTCCCTCCCACTGACCCAGCCGTAGCAGAAACCATAACCCAGTCATAGCAGACTGACCATTCATGATGTCGGTTACCGACATATCGTGAGCAGTCATGTGTATGGTATCATTCTCTGACAGACGATGACTCTGATGTATCTCATGTCGGGCGAGAGATTTGGCTTTGATTTCGTTTCCGCGGGGCAGGTGGTCGAGCCACTAGAACACTGGTCTCGCAAATATGGTTTCTCAAACCGGTAGAGCAGACGGTTTACCGATAGATGGTTAAATATACTGGAAATAAAGCTCATAATACCACTGAAGATATTTTACACTCAAATGTGATGTCCCAATCAGCATAGGCGTATACCGGTAATATTGCACCCAAAACGGAATAACGTGGAGATATTACGGCTAACAATAATAAAGGAGACAAGCAGAGTAAGTCAATATTTTATTATTGTCTTTCTTTACAGATAGATCACTTACACTGAAAGCGGATATCTCCCTAAGAGTGGTAGTCTCCACTCTCAAGTCACACAAGAAGAATCTCAGTAATTTTCACGAAACTGTAGTACCGCCAAGGATCTAAATGTGTTTATACCAGAATCACAAATGCTATACATAATCTTTGTGAGGATAGGTTTTCTAAGTTTGAACCAGTCTGCAGAGCAGCATATTTGGCCTTCTCCTTTTCAACTGTAGAGGGAGTTTGGACGTGCACTTAGTGCTCACAGGGAGCCGTGCTGGCGTAGCCGATAGCCGCTTGCCCGCCGTAGCATGGTCTTGGGTTCCATCTGCATCCGGGCGGATTTTAATGTTTAAATTTGACCCGGGCTTCCAAGTCGACCCAGCCTAAAATGGTACCAGAAAATATCTTGGACAGTAAAGACACCCGGCGTAACACGGACAATATCACCACTGAGTACCGTTTTAGTCTATAAAAATATGGGGTTGACTCCAAATCCCCATTTCATCTTATGAGTATAAAAGGATCTTTATTTTCACATTTTACGTGCTCACGGGGAGTAGGAGTTTCCGTCAATGTAAAGAATGATTAGACCTCTGATTCATAACTCCAGGATCATGAAAAGGGGGCGGGGGGATACAATGATACATTTTCCCGAAGCAGTTTTCTCCTAAGGGTCTGTGATGTGATAACACCATCACATTTTGAGGAACAAAGGAGGAATAAAGAACAAGGAGGAATATGTGGCCCAGTCTTTCCCTAAGTTTGACATGTGACCAACCCAGGCCTCGAACCAGAGTCCAGCTGTGCTCATAACATTTTTTTTTTGCATATCCTTTACAGGACATCGCTGTCAACACCAGCATCTTTCAGCTGTATGTTGATTTCTTGGCAAGATTACGCTCAGTAGTTTGCCATTGCTTTCTGAGCGGCCGGCTCATAAATCCTCAGCCCATAGCGTGAAGCAAGTCATGTCTGCACGAGCCAGCAGCGGAAGTCGCAAATTCTAAATACAATTCCTACCCTCAACGATTTACATGACATCAATGCATATTTACACACTTTAGCTGAGAAGTCGCGGTGGCATAGTTGTTAGGCGTCTGCCTGCCAGGTTCCAGTTCAATCCCAGCAGAGGAAGGGTTATATTTTATTACCGTAAGGCTCTGGGGTCGAATCAGCTTCATACAAATTGTTACCATAACGTTTTTT